>VZTO01026333.1:0-17134 GCA_013400615.1 Syrrhaptes paradoxus | reverse complement strand
CTCTAGAGAATTTTTCCATTCTAGGACACTATGAAAAGCAAACCATGCTGACACAAAGAAATGGGAAAAAATGCTAAACAATTTCTTCAGGTTTTTTTGGTTGGTTGTTTTTGTTTGTTTGTTTCTTTGGTCATAACCTTTACTAAAAAAATATTCCAAACATTAGTATTGCTTCATTATTTTGAAACGTAGCTCTCAGTTACTAATGTGGTCTGCTTTAGGTGAGCCCTTAGGAAACTCGCTCTAACATTGTTTCCTTAAAGAAAGTTTCTCAGCAAAAAACATGAGAAATTCAGACAAGGAAACAAAGAGCTTTCTTTCTAAGCAGAACTTTGCCATTAACTGCTCCCTCCCATGCTTACGTTCTGAAATGCAGTGCTGCGTACGGACTAAGTATCTAGAGCTTCCAAAAACCTAAACAAAGGAAAATGTGGCTTGCCCATTGGCAATACTTGACATCAGCATTAGAAAGAAAATGTTATGGACTCCTTTGAGACCACAGTATGTGATGAATAGAGAAAACGGAGAGCTCCAGGCTGACAGGTGGAATGCAGCAGTCTCTTGTATATTTGGAGCTGTAGCTTCAGAATTCTAACTATAGTATTGTGCTCCAGAAATGAATTTTTAATTTTAGCTTTAAAAAGAACCAAAAACCCCAAACTATCTTTCATCTGAAGTTTTGAAAAGAATCACAATGATGTCAATAGCCTGCATTCTACACATTCTTGTTTAATCTGCTAGTAATTTAAAACAATACTTTCAGCTTTTGCTGACTGGTTATTATTCCTTCTCCAAGGTGAGGTTGGTGGCCACTCTGATGTCAAAATTTGGGATATACTTTTTCTGGGGGCTCGTGTGAGTGTGCAGGAGAATGTACACAGAGGTGCACGAACTTGAATGATCATTTATGAATTAGTACTTCTCACTGCTAAAAGGGGGTAGTTCACACATAGGAACACCTACGTAAGTTGGAATTCCTCAAGTTGGTATTTTCCTCATTTTCTAAAGAAGCTTAAATGTAATGATGTCATGCCAACAGAAGTTTAATTTCTTTTGATAAGCAGGCCAAAGTAGCAGATGTCTAGTTTAGCCTAGAGGAAAAGACGTTTAATGGTGTGTGACAAATACAAGCAACATTTTTTCAATACTACCTACTTTAAAAATGTTGCTTTATTATTTAGGCTGCACATCCCTAATGACACTGCATCAGAATGACAGTAATAATTTCTCATTCAAGACCGAGTATTAAAAATCACCACAGCGACCTTTCATACACTTAACAGTTAGCTCTTGATTTTATTAAAATCTTTACCCACTACTCACCTCTTGAACGCCCATCTATCAAAAGTGAAGGAGGATAATGGAGATAAATACAAGGAATCAATTGTATCATTCCTTTCATGCCCTCCTCACATGTACACTACCAAATCCAGTCGACTCACTTGACTAGTTTAAAATGCAACATTGGTTTCCCAGAGAGGATAATGGACTAGTGTATAAACAGAAATTAAAAAAAAANAAAAAAAAAAAAAAGGCAACAAGGCAACTCAAGTGATAGAAACCTTTCAGGGAAAAAAAAAATATCATCCTTTGAAAGGGAACAGACACTTCATATAGTATATGAATATAGTTTTCAACAGCAGCCTACTAACAAAAATATGACACTTAATATATTAAAAATAATATGTTATATCATTAGATGATCAACAAAGCAGACAGTATTCTCCCAGTAGTGCCTAATATAACACCAATAATAATCATTGCTTATATTACCAGTGGGCCTAGAATATGTAATTATTCAATATTCCATTGACCTAGGAGCTAAATACATACAAAATTAAAAAAGACAGCACCTGTCCCCTGTTNGAATAAAAATTCCTTAGTATGGCTGACTGGATTCTTTAATTCACATTGATCAGAAAAAATTTGCTACAGTACTTATGCAAGGCTCTTGCATATGCTGTGATCTTGGAACAGCACAACGGAATAGGACAATAGCACAGGCCTGGAAGGGACAACCCTCAGCACCAAATCCTGTCCTCCACAGTCTGTGTGCAGGCTACGTTCCTACATTTCCCTTTTCACGGGGTGTAATTTAAGAAACCTAAATGTGTTTCCCCTATTTTTCAGCAGAAGTCATGGACACAGAAATGAAATTTGTCTTTCTCTGCTCAAATCTTGGCACGTTTTTACATTTCACAAAAATTCATACTCTAAACTCCAGAAGTCCCTTTGGAGAGCAAGGTGGAAAAGGTGAAATCTTACTTTAGGATGCTCTAGAAGAAGCTTCAAGAAATAAATCTACTCTCTTTTCACTGTTAAGAATGAAATAAGGAAAACAGTAGTAGGATTTGTGAATAACAGTATGTTATTTTGTCTAGTATGTGTTGTGAATGTTGTATAAGCCATTCTTTCAAGGTGGTGATTGGGGTCAGTGCAGAAAGAACTTGTTATTACATACACATTTTATGCCCTTTCATACTGTGATTTAGTCAGCACCGGATGCTCTGAATAACATGTGTAATTGTAGATTTATTGAAGGGAGACAATTTCAGAAGTTCAGTGAGCTTATCAGAATGAGTTTTGCACATGAAACTGTACAACATTCTTAGAAATTAAATGTGAAGGACAAAGACGCGCAAAACCCTTTTCTTCAAGGCTCTGGCTGGCTACCAGAGCATGCAAGTGGATATTTGTAATTGACAATTTTTCTCGGGATTCGTAGCAATAAATTACCAGGATGCAACATAAATCCTGAGCAGTCACAGGGAATGGTGTATATTTTCCACAGCAGAAGGTTTTTTTGACAAGATCTACAGACTTGTCTGACTGTAGACTCACACTCCTCATGCATAAAAAGAGCTCCTCGCTCAGAATCCACAAGCAACAAACGGGTTCCCTTCTGTCAAGCTCTCACCTTCATTATTGCCTACTTTGATATCAACTCTTCACATTTCACTTAGCAGTAAACAACGGAGGCATAATGTACCCATAAGAGGCAATTATCCTCACAGTTCTAATTGCTATGTAATAATTCTGCACTTTAGAGTAATCAAATACAAATGTTTGCCTTCTGCAGAAGCCAATATGAGGATGAAGATGCTGCTGCACTAATCTATCAAAGGTTTCACCTATGCAACTAAATAGCAAAACCTGAGAATATAAATGCGTGAACAACCAATTCATCCACAGTTTATCTGAACATGACTCTGTGCCTTTGGGAGACCCCCTGCCCTTCTGGACTGGCAGAGAGAGACCAGGAAGGACACTGCAAGGAATCTCCTAAGATATTAATTAGTTGCTTGTGTTTAGGGAACTGAACTGACCCTTGTAACTTAAGGTAAACAAAGTAAACATGATTAGTTAGTCCTTTTAAAATAAAGTTTTATCATACACAGGGCCCAGACTATCAGAACCATGCATGAAAAGAACTAAAAGCAAAAAGAAAAATACCAACTAATTATATGTTTGACTGCCCTGGACAGCTATTTCTATTACAAACCAATATATTCTCCTTTCCTCTTTAATATTACATGTATAATGGGAATAAAAAATAAAATATAGGAAATTATTATACCAACTGCACACACCAACATAACACATTGTCATTTGAATAACATTAGTTTTACTTGAGCAAATATATCTGTGGTGTAGCTTGACTAAGTGGACTGGAAAGAGTAGAGAAAGTGAAGCAAGAGTATCAGGGAAGCAACTCGGATGAAGAAACAAGAGCATCCAGATTTATTCCTTGGTTCATGATTTCTTTCTGTATCCACCACTCTTTATTTCTACTGTTCTTCAGGAAGTCATGAAGGTAAACTAAGAAAACTAACTACATGCCAACGGAAAAGAATTAGTTTAAGTGCTAGTTTTGTTTCAGCAAAGCACAATGCTATACCTCCGTGGCTAGAAAAAAATTCAAGGTGTGAATGTGAAATGAATGCGTGTGAATGGAGGCAGACACTAACAAAAGTCAGCTTTGTCTTTCAAAAGTGACAGTGAATTAAGACAAGTGAAAACAAATGAGTGGTCTGTTCCTCAGTGTTCTGTACAATTAAAAACTGCATTGCACACTGATATCATCAATACTAAGCTTCGTAAGCAAAGAAGAATTTTGATTCCAATCACAATATCCAATTCCACATTGCTGGAGGAAAGCTATTAGGGAACATATTGCTCTTTGCAGATTATTAATGTGCTTGCCTGCTTGAAAAGCAGTTCTACAGTGAATTATCAAAACATACCTTGCTGCCCTAGCTGCGGTTTTCTTCACCATCATTCCTTTAGACATTTCCACCAGCATTTAAAAAGAACCAATTGTCTCTTAATTTTGCTTTTTGGATGCTGATGTTGATATGATATGAGGTCACAGGACAAAAGTCTGCTCTCAGCTTTCCACAGTGGAGCTCTAGTTGAACATACAGGACTCACAGATGTTGCTCCTTTGGCCCCATGTGTCCAGGTAACACAAGCTGAGACTCAAGCTCCAGAAACTGAATCCAAGAGCAGCATCTGCTTTCAGAGCCATATACCTTCATGTAGGTAAAGTAATGCCTAGATTCAAGTTTTTCAAGCTTTTGTGCAGTGCAGAGCCATGGATAGGTGCATCAGTAAAACAAGCAGAGAAGGTTTTCCTTGTTTGTCTTAAGGGTAACACTCATTTCCAAAGGGGTGAAGCTATGAAAAGAGCCAGAAGCTATTTCTCTTGTTATTACTCCATGGAAAAGACAGCTATGCACTTTGGAAAAGAAAACAATGTGCTTTCTTAAGCTCTTCATAAAAGGGTAGTTAAAAATATTTGTTTCTTAACACATTCACAGTGCAGCATGAAGAGGATTTTCCTTTGCAGATATGTTTTAAAAAGGTTTTTTTTCTCAAACATTTTATTTTAAGCTTAACAATGAAAGATTCCACCACCCTTCTTCCTCACCCACTTACTTTCCCACAGTGTGTCACCTGTTGTTTATTGATTTTTTTGACATCTATTTTGCATTGTACAGGACATCACTGTCAACCTCCTACTGTACACATCTGATAGTCTGCAATTTCCATGATATGTAGGAGGATGATCTGATATTGGTAGCTAACACGGCAGCAATATTAGCACCCTGCTAACATGGCAAAGACTTCTTATGCACTGTTCCTCTGCTAATTTACCACAATTCAAATCATAACAGGCTGAAAACTATTCAACTACATTTTACAGTTCATCTCCAAACCAAAATACTTGCTGATCCTCTGAGGGGGCCTGTCAGGACATATACCATCTAAAAATTTTGCAATCTGCATAACCAGGCATGGATAGTAAATAATTTTGCAAAAATATTCCAGAACAGCACTGAAATTACGTCCCTTTTCTGAACATTACAGAGAAGTTTGACAGCATTAAAAATTAAAATGCTTTATTTTCTTACAAAATTTGAATCATTCTTGTGTTAGGATTGCAGAGGTTCATCCAAGTAAGGATATTCATTTGCTAATATGCCCCAGAGCCAGAGCATGCCCCCATTAGTTCAGAAGCTATAAAAATTAAAATGCTTTTGGGCATTATCTGACTTTGCCCTGCAACATAGCCATCACAGTTTGTGTATGCAGGACATAATGATTACAAAAGTCAGTTTTATCTTCATTTTGTACCTTCTTGGTTTCTTAACAAAGTACCTACAGACTGGAGTTAAACTGGACTACATGATGGAAGAGGTACTGAACAGACACACAGTTAAGTAGCACATGTCTGGTTCTATGGTATGTCATCAAATCTNTTTGTTCCTTCTCTGCAGGACTAAATTCAAACTGTTGACTAGGATTTCATAGCTGACATGAAACCACATTAAGACCCTAGATTTTGTTCCACTACATTACAACAGATTTAAAGAAATTATAATCCAGGTTAGACAGGCCATACTCAAGTGTCCACAGACATGACATTCCACTAAACCATCTCAGACTAAGAGGTTGTGGAAACTACCTCAGGTTAGATTTTCTTCTCACCATGGCTGGCTGAGAAGGCATGAGGCAACACCAACAACAATGCCATTGCCTTATTTTATGCACGTTGTAACCACTGTTTTGGTATGGACCAGCTGGCATGAAGAATAACCAAAAATCCTCACAATGCAAGTATCTGGATGCTTCTTGCTAATCAAGCTTTACCATATGGAATGTAATTTTTGTGTGCTAAACAATGAACATCAATTATGACCAGCAATTATGGCATACACTGTTTATATGAAGTTCAGAAAAGCCTTACAACATTCAGATGAGGAAACTTTTTACGTCGAGCTATTTTAGGTACAGTAAATTTACTATTACATATGCTTTGCAGTAATTTTACTATTAAATTTATTTTACTATTAAATTTACTATTACAAATGCTTTACAGTAAACAGAGTAAATGTGGCCTAATGTTTGTATCAGTATTACTGCAAATCTCGGATCTTATCACAGTGTCTCAAAACTGGGGGCCTCAGATGAAAAGCCCTGGTCTCTTGTGCCATGCCTCTGCGGGCACTGCTGGGTTCCCGTTACCGGCTGTGTGGTGTCAGGAGGCTCTGAGACCTCCTACGCTCCACCTGAGGTGCTACAAGGAGAGTACAATACAGCACTGCAACGCAGCTTTTCCAAAAAACACAGCGTGTCTTCTAACCTCAGGAATGGAAACTAGGCAAAGAGGAGTTGAAGCCCAGCTCACAGACTACAGGCATTTCTCTCTTTCAGGAACACTCATACAGAGCTAATTTGGGCTAACAGACATCTCGTCTATCCCTTCTACTCCTAGAACAATTTAATTCTATTTTCTCTGTCTCCCGTTATTCTTTAGTCAGCACATGCTGTTCTGAACTGAGCATTCAGAGATGGTAAAATTAAAAAGTCTACGGAGTCTTGCACTGTCCTAAGAAGGCACAAGCATGGATATATCACTATTACTTTCTTTTTATGCAAAACTTAGCCCAGGTCTGAACCATCTGGTAGAAAACACACCCTAAGCAACTGAGTAACAGTCACGTGGATTTACAAAATTTGTAATTCCCAGAATGTCACTATCTGATTTAGTTTAGATTACACCGTTATCATAAACCCTTCTATAAATCACCAGGATCGGTGTTTCTCAGCTGAGATTTCTGGCGCTCCATCAATTACTTCTATGTGATCCTGAGCAGGTAGCTGAGATGATCTCTAGTCAGTAGGCTTGTGCTGAACGCAATAATGGCACAGCTGTACAGCTGTTAAAATTTTTATGGAGTTCTGCAAATCAAAGACATTGAGGGGGGAAAAAAAATCATTCAACTGTGCATTACCTAAACAGATGAGTGAATCATTAAACTTTTTGCTTTTTTTCACGTTACTTAATAATTCTAAAGCTATCTGATTTACCAACACAATGAAAGTACAAATTAGGAGCTCTAACCTCCACCTTGTCTCAAAGACTAATTTTGAAACTAAAGACTGCATGAGGTTACTAGCCATTGCCGGGGGAAACATCAATTAAAAACAAAGCACTAGTGAAGCCACCCCTCTGTCATCAACTTTACACAAGACAGGGTTTTTACCACTATCTGCACCCAAGACCAGGCAGTTTGGACACCCACTACAGATCAGAGCACAAGACTTCTCACATTCATGGTCATGCTAAATACTGTGGTAACATCAAAGCTCCTGCAGAGAAAGGAACGCACCAAGATCTGGACTTTTTTCCTGCAGCCTGACAGAGCCAGCTCCACAGTAACCCAGTATAGTCATGAAAAATCCAGGAAAGGACCACACAACAGAATTTTTCAGATACATAATGGTAAAAAGGAAATTAGTAGCTGGTAACAGAATCAAGCACAATTTTTTAAAAAGTATGAAAAATACATGAAGAATAAGATCCACAATGATGCCACAAATAGATTTTACATGTTATTACAGCAAAAATCACGTGGTGTAATTAGTTTCTACATCATTAGCACTACATGTTTTGGAACCATGCTTAACTACAAGAATCATTAAAGTTAAGGAATTGCTTCTTTTATGAGGAGAGAAACATTTGCAGCTCTGCAAACCACAGACTAGCCATCAGGGAAAACAGACTAACATCTGAATTTAATCATATGTTCCTTCTGTCTCAATGAATGGACTTCAGAAAAGTTTAGCACCAATGCAGTAGTATCAGTCCAAGATGTGGAAAATATTATTGTGGTATCCAACTTGGATGAAATATTTCAGATGTTTTTGTACTTGGAACTGGCATTTTCATGTGCCAAGCTTCTCCCATATTAAAGTAAATTCACAAAGAAAACAAAACCACTTTTTCCATCTACTTTTCTCTGCTCATTTTCTTTTTTATTTGCTGTTTTTAGAAGAAAGGTGATTTTGCAACATGAAATGTTACGACTTGCAGTTTGTTAAAAGGATTATTACATATTTCCTTTTTTTTCCTTTTGCTATCGATACTTTTCCAAGCAATAGCTATATTCTGTATAACTGTATCTCAACAGCAGATCTCCGTACAAGTCACCATTTATGATATAACCTCTGACATTTAAGATTTGCAAGTGCTGTTCCTACCTAATGGTGATCCTGTTACTTAGTATAGCACAATCTGGTTCTATAAAAAGTGGATGAATAAATTTGCTAACTTTTTCCAAGAAAGGATAAGGTATCATTTCTGTATTTGCAAAAATCTTTCAATCCATGACCTAAAAGAAATTTCATTATATATCTGCATGGTAATAAGATTTATATAGGCTGCAAATCTCTTATCATCCCCTTTTAGAAATACCAATTTCATGATTCTTTCTTAGAAGACTAGGCACCAAAAATAGCTTTCTCTGAATATCTGAGTTCTCTCAAAATTTGACTTTCAAAAGCAAAGCAGTAAGACTGAATTAAACTGGTCAGTGAAAAACGAAAAGGCCTTCAAGCAAATATCTTGGCTTACGTTTATCTAACAAAAAAATCTATGGCTAAATCGACTTGGACGTTCAGTTATCTGCATGATAGTTTTCAGCTCTACATTTCTAGAGAAAACATGGAACTGGCACAAAAATTATGGGAAAGCATATGTGCTGGGGCAAGAATCCAACCCTTTGGGAAGCCAATACTCCTCCTTATGTTTTTCTGCAAAAATACTAGTTGAAACTAGTCCAGGAACTGTTTCCTAAAAGAATCCTCTTCACTAGGGACCTTCCTCACTTATTTAACACTCTCACATTCCAAGATGCTTCTTCTGGCTAACGTCCAGATGCCTAACCTTACTCCTTTTCTGAATGTGCTCTGAATTCCCAAATGATGCTGCCTGACAGTGGACCCTCCTTGTACGCAGGGTCACACAGGGTTGTGATCAACTAGAATATTATTAACTGGATCCTAGCCACTCCTTTGCATCCAGGGATGGTTCCATGCTGAAGTTAGCACTCCTTGAGCAGGTGCAATATCTCTGTGGGGAAAAAAATCGTTAACTCTGAATAATCCAAAACATGATGCATCTCTGGAAATCTGTGCAGAAATACAGCTTTCATTTTTCTAAATCTAATTTCTGAAAGAGCAGCTCTGCCTCTTTCGGTGTTCATCTGTATCCCTGGAGGAGTCAGTGCTCTACTGAAGATGAGATTGCTTTTGTCTAGATTTATTGCAAATCAATGTGTGTTGAGTTCACAATTCACTCTGGTTATATTCTAAATGACTTTGCACTTGGATGATGGCTTGATCAAAGTGTCATCCAAGTAAAGAAAAAAGTCCACCACCACAAGTTTCAAAAACACTTTACAAATTCTTGGAATCATAGAGAAGCCAAATGGCACATATGTATCAAAGATAGATGTCCTTTCAATGCTGAAACTATAGGTTAAAAAAAAAATCCTCCTTGGTTTGAAAAAACATCAAAGAAACTGTCAAGAGTTTCTTGGATCGAATTCAGCTCTGAAGTAGCTCTTTATTTTACAAGGAAGATTAACTAGATGATGCAGGACATCCACATTTCTTTGATTCCTTTGACATATTCCCTTTGGGGTTCCTCTGATCTGTTTCACAGGGCAATTCTGCTTGAAGCACCTGAGGAGGGCCTATGCCAAATGTAATTCCTCCACAGGACAGAGAAGGGCTGTTTCTCCCTTATTTGTTGCCATTCCCTTCAGAGACTTCAGCAGACCTTGGCTGGCTGAGGACAGTGGATCACAACTGAAACAGTCAATTAAATGCTTCAGAGAAGTTTCTAGCCCCGAAAGTGGAATAAAGGAGAAATGGAAGTGCTTATAGCACAGTCTATAAAATCCCAGCTTGATTGTCAGGTGTCTAAAGCTGGGAACATTTTTGTGGTCATTGCTATGGCCAAACCTCTTCTACCCTGTGACAATTCACATTGCTTTCTGGAAACATTACAGAAAAAGTTTAATTATCCTACAAAAAAAAAAGCACCACAAGGTCTTATTTTAAATAATGCCTCAGTAGCCTGTATTTTTAAAGATTTCTTTTGAACATTTCTACTACCTTGAAATTGTTCAAATCCCATATGTATTAGCCTAGATTTTTTTTGTTAAACCATTACCTGTACAAAGCTGGGGAAAAAAAAGAAATAAAGATCCTGCCCTTTAGATCATCATCCCCTAGTTGCTTCATTTCTAGCATTTCTGTTCCTGGTGGACAGGTTACTAAGAGTAAGGCAAACATACAGTCTGCATCTTAAAACAAGATATATATCAATATTTTCGCTTCATTCAGTCTCACCATACCAAACCGAGTAAAATGGAATAGCATAAAATTTAACACATTCTTTCAGGTGTGCATATTTACTTCAGTGGGATTTAAGTGTAATGTGATTCTGGATGCCATGCTAAAGAGGGTGGGTTAGTTGAATCAGAAGTTAAATACAGAGCAGAGGAAGGAGAGGAAAAAAGTAAAGACAAAGTAAGCAGTCAGAAGAAGAAACAAACTGAAGAAGTAGGCAGCACAGGACAACATTCTAAGAATAATTTGATAAACATTTGCAATTTATTTTTAAAAAGTCAGGCATCTCATATTTGAGCCTACTAAACCTAGCATGTATTTTTGCAGGGAAGGGGGAGGGCTGGTATGCTTATGTTTTTTCTTCTATTCTGACACCCTTTTTTCAGTCCCCCACAGTCCGTTCAAGCACCTTGCCCTGTCTCTCCAACCAAGTTTGGAGGGATGTGGCTAAAATCACAGGTTTCTTCTTCTAGCTGGTACTTATGTATAAAGTAAGTCTTGTTTTGATCTATCAAAACATCATATGAACATAGAAAGTAAGCTAGCTCAGTGTATGTACTGTAATTTCCAGTCTATTCTGGCTGGCAGTGGTATGCGCCTGTATATTCACCATTCAGCTGTACTGCATACAAAAACTCTGTATGCAAAACATACATTGGTGGGTTTTTTTAAAAAAATTATGTGGACATATAGGTAAACTACTGGCATAATGTAATCTGGGAACTGATTTAGCTACAGCAGTCTATTACATATATTTTTAGCAATATAATTCAACCTTCTTCACTAGATTTGACCAAAAAGATCATCCAAAAGACCTCTGCCCTCCAAGAAGAACTGTTATAAAAAAATAGAAAGCACATCTTTCTGACAAAACAATAGAACTATGTTTCCTTTCGTCTAGAACAGGAAACTCTGCTGGCAATGCTACTGTTCTCAGCTGATTCTTAAGCAGCACAGTTCCCTGGCGTCTCTCACTATTTCAAATCAGTTGCATAAAATCCATAGCAACTAACTTCAGAATTTGGTCTTTTTTTCTGGTATGGAAATTTCCTTGTTTATATTAGATGTTTGGACAACTTCTAGCTCCACTGACGTAATAAATAGTATCATCCTTGAAACAGCCGTTATACTATAACCTTGGCAATGGCCCATCTAGAAATGAATGGACACAATCAGGAAGATTAAGGGGACATTTATCTTCCATATTCAGAGTAACAAAGCATTCTGCTCAGATTCAGAAAGTCAAAACCCTATTTCACATTATAACATGGAATGTAATCAACAATGGCCTAAAAGTGAGGCTTTAAACAAGGTGTTCCTGACCTTATTCTAGGAAAATAACTGATTTTAGTCCTTTGTCAATGGATATTAGGACTGACATAACACATATTTTATAGGAGCAGCAAATCTTATCTTCATCCTAGAATGTTTTAACTCTATCCCCAAGGAGACTTGTGGGTATTTATACAGATGCAGAAGGTTAGTCTCTCTCCCTAGAAACATTTTATCATCAGTGGAAAGATGATAAAGTTTAAAAGATTAATTTAGAAGATAAATTAAAAAATATTCCTTTCAAAGATGAATGAGAACATTTTGTTTGGATCCTACTCTAAATCAGCCTCTTGCAAAGCCTGTCTTTCCATGACAATCACAGCAGTTCCTGAAGACACACACAGAACAGCACAAGCACAGTTCCTGATAGCATATGCAAAAGCTGGAGGTAATTCTCAATTAGCAACCCATACTTCTGCCAAATCTTAGAAAATAAGTTTACGGGAGTAACAATTACTGTTTCCATAGGCACTAAGCTCTCTAAGGAACAACAGTATTTCCTCAAATTACTTCTAGCAATTCTGGGACAAAGTCAGCAGGAAGTTTATTGAGAAAATATCAACAAAACCTTTACAAGTTTGATCACAAAAGGCAAAACTAGTCTAGTCCTACTGGCTTACGTTTACCTTCCCCAAAATAAAATGACTTGAAATGACAGCATGATGGCAGTACAATTACGCAGCATAATCAGATTACTTATTAGTGCCTTGAAAACAAACATTTCTTTGCTTCTCTGATTACTCCTGATGAATACCATAGACTTGCCTTGAAATTTCTTTTTCAGCAATGAATCATTATTAGTTTTTAAAAAAATCTAATGTTATTTGAATTATTGTTTTATCAACTTGTGCTTTTCAGGATTCTGCCTATTGTGTAATATGGCTTATAAGTGAAATGCTACCCAAAACTGGTGTCAAACATGATGAATGAAAGGGGAAGGTTAATGAGAAGGAGGAAAGAGGATTTCTGTGCTGATATAAGCAAAGGAAAATGCTGGAAATCAGTAAAAAATGTGGGCCCAGGTTGGACTGGATTAATGAGCTTCAGCCAAAGCAAAAGTTTAACTTTTACCAAAGCAAAGGACTCAAGAGTCTCCTGACCTTCACTTAGAAAGCGTTTATCTGGAACAAGCTTATTCCTTCCCCTCTTCCCTCCTCATTAGGAGAATGATTCCACAATCACTTCTGCTCACCCACCCACCCAAAAAAGCTGTTCTCCTTTTTGTCCTTTTTGTTTCTCTACATGAAGAGTTAGGATACAGCTGTAATGGGTGTCAGCTTTTGCATGTCTTAAGCTCAGAGCAGGTAAAGGCTTCCTGACCTGCAATAGATTCTGTAGCAGAAGAGTTGCCTTCATGCTAGCTGACAGCAACTTGAAAATGCTTTTGTACAGTGAAAGAAGATGAACCAGTGAAAACATGTAGTTTGACCACAAGTCCTGCAATTCTGTCTGTTCCTGCAGGCTCTCTCATTCTAGCGCAACCTTGACTTGCATCACGTTTCAGCTTCTGTTTTTCCAGCGGAAAAGCGATGCCAGTCATAATCTCAACATCTAATACCACTGCAACATTGTTGAAGCCTTTTTCCCTCTCCATAGAAACAAAAATTGTATTTTTTGCAATCCATGTAAACTTAAAACTGAAACTAGGCAAAAAATATTTTTTTTCTACATATGTGATGTAGAAATAATAAAAGCCCTATGCTTCTATTATAGCATGACAAAATTCTGATTTGAATTCATGGTCAGTTTTGTACTATCCAAGCCAAATGACATCACTTTAAGTCTCTGAGAAGCATATGCCCTTTAATATTTCATACTGACTAAAACCAAAGATACTCACTACTACTTCAGATGACACTCAATGTATTCTATTATAGCCAGGCATCAGCCACCGCATGTTGAAGTAAAGCAACTAAATATTTTCTGATTTCATTTGGTAACCTTATATTTGGTGATTTGCATGAGAAACAGCACAAGCACGTATATGCCTACAGATACCAGTGCACATAGTTGTTACATACATTTCATTATCAGTGTCTTACCAACTGTTTGTGTAACTCTGCCAAATATTAACAATTTAGACTGAAATGACTACTCTTCCTCTCTCATCATGCTGGAAAATTTTAGCAAACATAGTTCAGCTTTTTCTGAGAATGAGATTAAAATTAGTTTATCCAATGTTACATGTCATTACACCATCACTTAATAGCATAGTATCTCCATCATCCCTGTAAGGCCAGAAATAATCTTGTGCAAAAAAATTAAGAAAAAAGAAATTGGTTACCTGTGCTCATAAAAGTAAACCTAGATGTACGAGTTGTAAATATCAGAAATAAATAAGTCACAATTTATGTATGATCTAAGAACCTCAAAAAGATTTGCTCTGATCAGCTGCTCAGCTGTACTAGATGCCCCCATTTTTTATGAAGATCCTAAGCTATCCCCTGTGAAGAAATAATTAAATGTTTATGCTGATCTGTGATGTACTCATGTTCACAGAACTCTCTGAGGGCTACCTTTTTCTTCATGCATCTTTAAGACACTGCAAAGGCAGAATACCGTGTTGCCCTGCCATTTCAGCATTTCAGCTTGTCAAATGAACTGATATCAGACCAGAATTGTTACAGAAGACATTTAGGGCCATGCCACTTATAACTTCTCAATAACAGAAGACAACTCATCTTTCCATTTTAAGAAAAAAACTTTTAGTTTGATCCACTGGGGAACTGTGCATCTACAAAGCTGCAAATGCAGAATAAAACCTTAAGATGTTATCTAACCGCAAATTGTATAGTTTTAACCATCAAGGCACACATCAGTTTGCAGAGATTAAAGTGTGTGGTCTGAACAAAAAGAGAGAGACATAGAAACTGGCCTCAGCAACTTGCAATAACATCCAGGAGGCAGTTACTGCAGAGCATGAAAATGAATGCAGAAGAGTGCTTTTCTGACAGATTTTAAGATGTTAACACTGACTGAGTTCATAAGCAATGGTCTATAAGTCAAAAGACTAACAGTAAAGTGGTACTAACACATAGAAGTAAATGATCACTTTGAGTTTTAGTAGACAATCTTTGAAAATTATCGTTGTGAAAATAACCTATTTTCAAGCCAGTTGTTTTAGGAACTCAGTACAATATTGTACAATAACTGTGTAGCAGAGATTGTATCACTGTAACACAGAAAAAAATAAATTAGCTTTGGAAGATTCATGCCAAACTATTCTGTGATGTTAACAGAGCAGAAATAGATTCACTGTTTTAACAGATTAACAGGTAAGACAAAAGGTATTTCTACTCAGTCAAGAGTCCAGTTTTTCTGTGTACTTAAGAAACATATTTTGAGATCAATGGCAAAAACATTTTGTTTAAAAAATGAACAGATAGTATAGTAAAAGGAATCAGTGTACAACAAGCAGATTTGTGTTTAATTAACAGTGACAACAAAAGCACACAAAATACTTCGGTAAATACAGAACTCAAAGGAGGGTATGGAAGAATCATCACCCATCTGTTAGTTAAGTGAGAGTGATTCTGAGCTTTGCAGTTGCCTTAGGAAATCTGGTGCCAAAACTTTTTAAAATACTAATCTTTGCTGGAGCTCCCTTGGAAAGATTACGTAGAAATGAACAGGGTAGCCTCATAATGTTTTGATTCATTTTCACTGAGATCTCAGTATCGGAAAGCAAAGGGTCCACCTCAGTCAATAATTGGTAAGTTTTAAAATCAGATTATGTTTTCACTGAAAGTTGCACTAGAAACAACTCTGTTCAAGATTAAACAGAACCTTGATGAGATGGCCTTAGAAAGACCCTTCTTCTTCATGTCTTAGATATAAACTGAGACAAAATTAATGTTAATAAAGAGAAAAACAGAGTGAGAAGTCTTATCTGCATAATATTACTCTGAATTACTGCAAGACTTGATTCAACCACCAAAATTTTTCATCTCCTTTTACAGTAAGTGAAATAAATAACAAAAGAATTTTTAGCTTCTTTTTAAAACAACTAACAATGCAATGCTATTTGTCAGTGAAGGGTTTCTTGACAAAAGAAATGCTTTCATTGATTATCCTGAATTATAAATTATAGCTCTCTAATTCTTCCATTTATAAATGAATACTCTTCACAATCTAGTCTTACATGTCAGACAAAAAAGATGAAACTTTTATAATGGAAATTTAATTATAGTACAATTTTTGCCAGTTGTCACTCCAAAGTCATCTATAATTACGCTCAGGTCATTAAAAGTTGTGGGGTTTTTTTCATTTACTTGGCCAAACATGCCAGTTATACATTGGGTCATCCTCTCAAACTCAACGCTGTACAACAGCAATTAACTAAATCATTGAAATTTTTGGTGGTTTTTTTTAAGCTAACTGCAAACAAAACATCTGCAGAAACAGTCAAAATAAAGAGCAACTGACAGTTTGATTTTTGTTTCCAAAGAACATAAATTTTTAGAAATGAAAAGGCACTTCTGTGTGTCAAGATTAAACACTTGCTAATGCCTTTTTGCTTTACACACATTTTCCCATACATATAAAACTAAAAGATAAGATGTCCAGTATAAACATAATTTTCTATGGCAAAATTTCCAGACCAAAACACCTTCAGAGAGCTATTTGAAAGTTACAAATCATGAATTAAAGAATAAAACTGAACTCTCCCTTTCCCAAAAGAAAATCCTCTTCTCCTTACCAAGAACAGGATCAAGCCAACAGAATGAAAAAGCATGAACTAAAGGCACAAATACTTTTCAATATATTTAAAATGATAATTAAAAGGGTGTTTAAAGGATGGTATATTTTGAAATATACCTAAACGCAGACATCAGAAACATAAATCTGAAAACACAACTTTTAAAACTATTTTAAATGGTTGGCCACATTTCTCATTCTAAACAAGATCATCCTATGGATGAAAGAACACGAGTACTGAAATGCAAGAGCCCTAAGTCATTGACAGTCTTATTTTAATCTTCCTTTTACTATTTTAACAGAGTACTTCATGATAATGGTATTCACAGCATTTCCCATTTTTATTACTTATTTCCTTTTAGATATTTAAGTAAGTATTTGCTTGTTCAATGTCTTCGCA
>VZTO01026332.1:6434-51964 GCA_013400615.1 Syrrhaptes paradoxus | reverse complement strand
ATTGGGATTGCGTAGGATAATGATATAATCAGGTAGGTTAAAGGATGAAGATAGGTCATTAGGCCTTTATTCTGACTAATTCAAAAGGTTACATGTTATTGTTTAGTCTTATCATTAAATATATTTAACAACACAGTCTGTTAGAAGGAAACTATTCCTTTGTACAGTTCTCTATGAAAAAGGCTCATTAACATGTGGCTACATTGAGGATATTGCTTACAAAATCTCTTCTAACAGCAACAGAAATTAGTAAATACCACTGAGGTACCTTTATCGTGTTTAAGGTGGGCTACATTTCAATAATTTAATTTATCCATTTTTCTTCCATCTTTCCTCTACAGGATGTTTTTTCCCTTCACTTTCCACAACCCACAAGCTTTAGAGAAATCTGCTCTCTGCATTATAGGTGAGAGAAAATTAAAACCTGCCAAAGAACAGAAGCACAAAGGAACAAGTACAGAAACAGAGAAGGGCACAAGCCTTCTCTTTACAAGGGCCCCACGGCAATCGAGTACTCCAAAATGGCAAGGACAGGGAACAACAGGGAACTGATCTTGCCCCGGTCTCCTAGCTCTCTGGCATTCCAAGGCATTCAGAATATATATTCCTCAAACAGGTGCAATATAATTTTAGTACCAGTGCAGTAGGGACTATTGCTTAACATTTACCTTAAGGTGAAAGACCACATGTGAGCAATTGTTGCAGAGTAGTTGACATGCTGCTTACTCACATCTTAAAAGTAACTTGGTTAATTTGGCCAAAAAATCTAAGTAGCACAAACTACCTCTATAGAGATGTAAATTAATTCCCAATCTACTGAAACAGATCTTCTAGTCTGACTCTCTTCCAAAAAGTTCTGGACCATGGAGTGAAGGTTTGGCCTCTGATTGCTTCCCCCCATGGTGTAGTGCAGCAGGAGCTGTAATCCCATCTCCTCCCACTCACTCTCTCTCTGGCTGGAATGTTTCTGCTGCTCCAGACCCCACCTTCTTCCCTTGATGAGTTGCAAGAGAGCACCGCATTGCATTAAGGACCCTGCACCCTCACTACTCATCGTAAGCAGTCAGCAACTCTGGGCTCCAGACCAACGCCACTCCTGCCTCATCTGGGGTACGTCGTGGATATAAAGAAGGGTACATGGACAAAAGGACAAATAATGGACAAATAGTCAAGAAGAGAAAAAGATGTTTGTTTGGTTGGGTTTTTTTCAAATTTATACAGTTCCACCTCTACAGCTCCATTCAACTGAGTGTCCTTTTCCTCTTTTGAAAAATGCCCTCCTAGATTCCTAAACCACGTAGGCAGAGTATGGCAAGGGAAAAAAAACATAAGCTGACCAACATTTAAGATTAAAGCTCACGATATACATGTCTATATTTCCTCTATTATTTGTCATGTATCTTCTGAACAGATAGTAGTTAACAATTGCTATTTAACAACACTGATTAGTATATTACACACTCATTCTAACAGCTATTTTTTATTCATTTCAGTCCAGGCTTATATGGGCTTTTTTACTTGTACAGTAGTTGTCTTTGAAAAATGCATCATTTATATATTTTATTTCATTCATTTTCACACTACCTCTCCACCTTAGTTGTGAGTGGCAGCAAGTCTCTGCACTGTAACTGTCCTATGGTCTCACTCTAATTCCCAAAACAATTTGACCCTTATTTCATTTAGCAACACTACATTCTCACTGTTGTCAAATTCCAGTTCAATTTGCCTTTACATATTATGTACAGTCTAAATACAAACGATTTTAGCTTCATGTAAACTGGAATTAAATAACACAATAAGGGAATAAATACTGTCTAAGAAGCCTAAGGTCCCAAGAAGCAAGCACACTGCCAGCTCCATCCTACAGTACAACCACTTGCATTGACCTGTCACCATCAGTGGCACAGCTATAGCTTTTATGTGAAAATTATCTCAGAGAAGAATCTTTTGGTTACTATCACCCATAATAGAGATAAAGGACATATAATAAAAATATTGGTGAGATGGCAATGCTCGGATAAAATTCCTGCAACCATCACCGACTGATTTAATTCACAAGAACTGACAGGATTCTGTAAAATACTTCAGAAAACCTGTGCAAAGCACAAGTAGCCCAAGATGCTGGTTGGCTGCCTATGGAGTGCCTCATATTCCTTCTGTTTTGGATTCCAGCTATGCCAGAAGCCTTAGGCCATGTGCTTTTAGATAAGATCTAGGAANGGTAGCATAATTTCAATAATGTTTATACTTGGTCTTAATTTCCTTTAAAAAGTACAAAGCATCCTCTCAAAGTTTTCAAAATGATGTCAGTGTGAGTCTATGGGGTCTGATGTTACCATGTTGGAATGAAATGATGTCACTGCGAATCTATGAAAGCAACATTGTAAGTAAGGAGCCAAAGCTATACTAATGTGTTAAAAAATTGTGAAAACAATCTCGAATGGAATAAACAACTTTGAATAAATGTAAGATATTACAGACCAGAAATTATTTATCTGAGTGTGCAATCATCAGTCTTGACTATAGAACCAAATATATATCTGTTTGGCTACTGAGCCAAACCCAGTGGAGCGCAGTCTGTAGTCTACTGCCTAAGTTCAAATCCACCGTAGCTCAAGCAACTGCAGCTTGCATGGAAGCCTTTGGGCCAAATTTGGTCAGGGTATAAATAGTACTGGAAACTACCTACCAGGTACAACAACCGGAGAAGAGTGCAAACAGTTGGAGAATTTAAACTAGCATGTCAAGTGGACAAAATTTACTCCTGATAGAATGTGAAAGCAGGAAATCCACACCTGGTCACTCTCCCAGCTTCTAAAAACAGTCATGGAAAAGCAAATCAAAGGGGATGAATTGCATTGATGAGGGTAGCATAAGCACAAATGGACATGGTGCACAATATTTCATTACTACCGAATTTTCTTGCTCCACCTTTTTCCATTCTTTCTGGGATCAGATCAGCACCTGCAGTCGTCTTGAATCAAATTTCCATTTGAAGCTAAAATGGGTTTACTCTGAAATTATAGTGCCATAGAGAAATGAAGGATCTGCATTTCAACTTACAGAATGTATGAATTCCACATATTGAAGTTGACTATTTCATTTCACATGCGTAACTACTTCTCACAGCCATTACACTCATTTTTGGACCTCCTAACCAGCACCTCATGTACAGTCTTATTGTATTACTCCATCAACACTGAACATACAAATTACAGTGATTTCAGTTCTCAGGTACATTAACAAATCTAATGTTCTAAACAGTATAAAGTGAACAAAGTGAAATTCAGCTGAACACACAGTACCATCTAGTTTGATGAATAATTATGATTTTTTTCATTGTTTTGACACAGGCCAATACATTTTACACAGACATGAAACTGCCAGGATTTACCAGTTTGGTAAATTTGGGTGATAAAAGAGAAAATACCGGTGCTTTTGTTCTCCTCAGCCCTACTTTGACAGCATATCTGATATTAACTTTGTGCCTAATCCTCACTTTTCCATGAGACAGATCCAGGAAAAATCATGGTAATACTATCACTTTTGTTCTGCAGAATTCCAAGTTTATCTTTGGAATGCATTCTAGGACAGTTTACTGTATTTTCATGACACTCATGATTGGATGACCAGGTGCCAAGGCCTGAAAACCATTTAAGTGCTGTGAGTGCTACAACAACAAAAAAAAAAAAAAAAAAAAAAAAAAAGACACTACNAAAAAAAAAAAAAAGGCCACTTCCTTGGTGTGGAAGTCAAGATAAAGAACTGATGGGGTTAAGAGCAGAAGAAATCAGACTTACACAATGCACAGATTTTTCATGTAGTGCTCTTTTTCTTTGGGATATTTAATAATTGTAGGACTCTGATAACTCTTTTGACACTGGAATGAATTATTTAAAGTTAGTATTAGTAATTCAGTTTAGTTTTGATAGCTGCCAGCTGTAACCTGACAGCACTTAGATTTAGTCACATGGAAATCCCCTGTTGTATATATTCTAGTACGCTGGATCTCTTTGCACTCATCAGTTTTATATCTTTCCGCAAATACCAGAAGAAAGATCTTTTTAGGTTCTGGCAAAGATCTTGGAATGGGAAAATGTGCTAGTTGCCAAAAAGGCACTGATTACTGTAACAGAGTAGCCTGGAGTTTCTATCCTTTTCCTTTTAATATGTAAACTTGTTTCTGATTTAGAACCGACTCTCCTGGCAAAGGTGTTTTCCTCAGTGCTAGGCTGTAAATAGCTAGACTCTCGGTGACTTTATTGTCTCAGAGTACATAAACCAGTTTTCAGTTACTTGGAAGCACAAATAAGTTTTATACTGTTTAATACTACGTTGCTGGAGATAGACTGGGTACATACAAGACAGAGATAGAAAGAGTACTGCTATTGCATGTATGCTTTTTAACCATGATTTCAACAGCAGGAACTGTGGAAAACTCCTTTAAAAAAAGTCTTTTTAACAAAAAGAAGAACTACCCTTAGACAAACCCAGTACGCACTGATCAAGTACACAAGGATAGTTGCCTACTTCATCCTTAGATTTCACTTCCTTTGAGAAGTGCTTTTTGCTTACTGTCAGTATAACAGATTTTCCTCTGATAATGTTCCAGTGGAGAATTTAATGTATGTTTACAAGACTACCTTGCACCATGATGAGTGGAGTTTTTGAGGTGGGTTGGGTTTTTTTTCCTCTTTTTTTTCCATTGAGGGGATCAGGTGATGCTCCAGTAAAGCCTGGAAAGCTATGGAAACACTCTTGGCTGAAACGCCTTCTCAAATATTCTCTCATTTATTGCTGCTCCATCTGCAGGGTAGAAAGCACTTCCTATTTTCCATGCCTGTGTGTTGGGCCCTGGCCACATCTTAATCCATGAGAAAGCAAAACTTTTTTTTAACCTTATCTCTCCTCTTGCTTTCACATTTCCACAGAAAAGAAGCCACAACAGCTCTAGCTGCATACTCAATTGGGACATTCAAGAAACTTTGTGTGTCCAAAATTACACCTACTTCATAATCTAAACATAGAGCTGACTGGAAGGAACTACTGTTGCACTTCCTAAAAATGTCAGTTGAACCTACAGGCGAGTTAAATCCTTAAAGCTTTATTATGATGCCTTAGTCCATCCACAGTGAATAAATTATTATTAAAAAAAATAATCTAAGCACAAAGCATGAAAATTCTTGAATTCTAGAAATCGCATACTGAAATTCTACAAATATAACATATGGAACTTAAACAGCAAAAGTGAATGAGTGCATCCCTTCAAAGGGGACAGTAAAGGGGAAAGTCTTCCCACCCAGAGTCATGCAGTTGAAATGGATTTCTTTGCAGGACAAGTTAGATAGGATTACTAAGCCATTTCTGCTTGAAAGCAGATCCTTGTGAAAAAAATCAAGTCTTACTTCAAGGTTACTGTTTGTGAGAATTCAGCTTCCCAACTGGCACTGGGGAGATGAATTTCTCCGTGTCTCTCACCATATGCTATTTCAATTCATTCCTTTCAGTTCAGAGCTGGCCCTACAGACTTTGCTACCACTAAAGTACAGAGCAGAACGGAAACACAGAACCACCCAGCTGACACGGGAGTTACACCTGGGAGCAGGTATAAGCGTGCACACAGTAAGCAAAGCTGCAGTCTGACGTGCAAATCCCAGTCCGGAGTCTGCCTCATGCTTCAACCTGACCTGCAGCCCTTGTTCAGCAGATCAAACCAGCAGCTGGGTACTTCTGATCTTTGATGTATTTTGAGCTGACATCACATGAATTTTAGTCAGAGGACTATAGTTTCACTCATGGTACGGGGTGTATCTGTTTGTCCACACCCACGTGTAGGTCTGTACACACACACACTCCCCTCACATACAATACACAGGGTATGCTGTGGGCAGGTAACACGGTGTGTAAAGCAGACGAGAGTTCCTAAACGCAAACAGATGTATTTGGGTAGTAGGTCAACTGGTTCATAAAATATTTTCATAACATTTTTTCCACTTCTGTATTATGACTAAAGCCAAAGAATCGTGTGTTGTAAAACAAAGCTTCTTCAGGTTGGAGAAGCTATTAAGCTAGTCTTAGCTTTCATTCTAAAAAGAGTTTACTTTTAAACCAGCTTTTGTGATTGCGTTAATCTTGAAAGTGGAAACTAATTGTTAGCATAAAGCTGTTGGCTTTAACTTCTTCCATGGTCATAGATAACCCCAAACAGTAGCCCTAGAACAGAGACAAAGCTACAGAGACCCTCCCCTTAGACTAGCACTGCGAATGCTAAGCCCCAGTTCTGAGAAATTCTTCCCATATTATTCTCTGCTCAAAATATCTCCTTAGCAGGTACTATGAATTTTTAACAGCCAAGAAACACGAACAAATTCATCTTGTGAAGAAGACAGTGTAAAAATGTAATGATTTCTGTTTTCATGTCAGCATCACCTCTCATCATCGGTATAGTCTCATTTTTGTATGGGAATCTTTGCTTCACCATTAGCAAAATGGGGATATTAAGTAACAATTCATTAATTCATGTTGATATATTAATATTCACAAGAATCTGCAAAAAATTACTTGATGGCTCTAAGCCAAATGCAGCCAGACTCTTGGCTTTACAGAAGAATTCATTGACCGACCTTTTATATAAATACAGCTACCTTGCCAGACCTGGATCGAACACTTGATCTCCGCATTTCCTACAGCAGAGATTTCATGCCACAGACACCATATTACACAGTATGAAGCTTTGAGCTTGAAGGCATCTCATCTGGTTTAACCCTCAGGCCAGCTTTTTGGATAAAATGGAAACCACAGAGGAGAAAAGACAGAGGAGTTTAAAAGGCAGTATCACAAGCCCATTCATGTTAAGGACACAGTGCTTTTCACTAGCTGAGACAAGGGACCTGGGTGCTTAGCACATTCAACAAAAGGTCTTTCCCCTACTGTTCTATGTGTTCAGGTGCTCCTAACCCACTGGCAGCTTCCTGACCCTTACTGGCTTCTTTGTACTGATGGGATTTGCTGAAGCACTGAGAACCAACTTAAGTCCACAGAGATTTTTTTTTTTTTTTTGCATTGCTTGCAAGGGAATCAGGGCTAGGTCAAGACTGAATACTTAAATCACAATATCTGATTAAAAAAATGCAAAACAAAACAAACGCACACCCCCTCCTGCTCCCTTGCTATTACTATTCCTTTGGAAAATAAGTTCTAAGATTAGGCCACTAAGACAGTAACCCCAAGCAAATGAGTTCCATTATACCTGAATCTGTGAGATAATGAACCGCAATTATCAAGACATGCAGACCAGGCTTTCATTGACTCCTTCAAAATGGGAGCTTATGCTCAGAGTTGTCTTATGTACCTCTTCCTATAGCTTCTTTCGCAAACACTATATTTAATTTTAAAAACAAACAAACAAAAAAAAAAAAACCCAAAGCCCACCACTCTACCAAAGCAGACTAAAGAGGAGGGAGACTTGAGAACAACGCACACTTTCAGCTTGAAAGCGCCATGATATCATTCTTTGGCTTGCTAATGTATATACTTTGAGACTGGGGTCGGGAGGAGGGAAGGAAACAGAAACAGGGTTCTTTGTACCCTTATGAAACACCAAATGATTCCGTCTCCCTCTTGCCCCTTAGTAAATCACAGGGAAGTAGTTAAGTAACACGAACCAAGAAATTAGCACAAACAGCATAGTCATTGCTGAAAAGCTGGGTTAACTAAAACGCCAGCCCGTCATTTTACTTGATTTATGTGACTGTGGTTAGAAGGTTTTACACAGAATTCTGAACGCCGCTGTGGTTCTAGACCTCAGACAAAACAGAATATTGATACTTAAAATACATACTTTTTGCAGTGAATGCTTTTTAGGCCAGCCAGGATTACCCTTATGTTCTTTGTCTGTGTTTTCCATGTACACAGAGAAGAAATCGTAATAGTAACTATGTCTTGACATCAGGGGGTGCGTGGAGGTCTGGGGTTTTTTTCGTTCAAGCTGTAAACTGGCTTGGAGTTTACATTTAGGTATTAATTTTGCTTCCCACTAGCAGACCCCTTTGGCTTTCACTACATTTTTTGTGCATTTTAACAGGGACCAGACTGGAAATATATTTGATGGAACACAGAAAATGGACACCATTCTAATCATGCCAAAAGAGAGAAACAGACCTTATTTACAAGTGGAAATTATAACCTGTTGGCATTTAACGTGCTGCCGTACCAGTCAGGAACACTTAGGCAGCCCAAAGTCAACGTGTTGCACTTTTTAATTTTTGCTGTGCTTTCCCATACACAGCTGCCTTCTCAGCATGAATCCAAAACACAGCCTCACACCAGCTACTATGAAGAAAGTTAACTCTGTCCCAGCTGAAACCAAGACAACAGCATAATTAGACAATTAAGGATAGTCTAATTAATGTTTGATTAGAAAAATCCACTGACATAATATGAATTTCACAAGTTTAGTGCATATCTGTTTTGGTTTCCACATTGAAAATTCTTCCCAGAACAGAAGAACTAACATTTTAAAAAAACTAAACAAAACAGTTTGAAAATTTTATACTAACGAAAAAGGAAAATGGGAGTTGCTTTTGTTCACTTTATGTTCACATTTGCATAACTAAAACTTTCTAGTTGTCTATGACCTTCCCTGCTTCCTTGATATACTCAACCAGCTAGCAGAGTATCAGACAAGGAATGCTGATAATCCTGATGGATTTATGCTGGATTTTACTTTTCTCCCCATGTAAGAATCTTCAGTAACTCACTTCTTCCATTCTTTCCATGTTGAATTTTACTGATCTATGCTGAAAGTGTAGAACTTAAATTCCTTTCTTCTAATTTCAGTTTACCTGCCTGATGGTCCTTACAGCATAACACTGTAGGATCTCAGCAACATCCATCTTAATGTGTTGAAAAGTGCTTACTAACCTAGAATGATAACAAGGACATAGCAATAAAAGTAACTGTGAAAGGCTCTTGTGGACTGTGGCCAAAGTATTCTCCATGACTTTTGAGTATTCAGGGAACCAAGTGATTCCTTTCAGCTGGGTGCGCAAAGTTTTGAAGGGTCAGCTTCATCCAAGCACTTCTCTCCATGACTGTTTCACTAAGATTCTCCTTCCTGGGATTCAAAACAAGATTTAAATACATGGAGGACAGGACCCAAAGCAAAATCAGGAAACAGAATACGAAAACATCGTTAGTTTTGTAAGACTGTCTAAAAGGGTAATACAGTTGGAAGCATTATGAATCAGGTCAAGATTCATTTGATGAATGTTGAAGATGTTATGAGAAAAGCCAGACTGTCGACGGCTTTAGGTAGGAAAGACAGCAGAGGAACCAGCTCCTTTTCCCTATGCTGTATAGTGTAAAAGAAGGTCTGCATACAAAATTAAAAAAATACTTAAAGTTATTTCAGCATTGTTTACAAAAGCAATCACAACCTAATGACTAATAGTAAACGGCATGTTTAGTGCAGCGGTTCTGGCTCCCTTTCAACTTTAAAAAAGTGTGAATAGGGTTTCATTTAGTTGGGTAGACAAAAGGCATATGTTTGACTGCAAAACCTAAAATGATCTAATCAGTTCTGATTTCAGCATGTGTTTATCTAAATAGAGTGTTTGTAACAACTCAACTATCTTTAAGGTCCCGTCCAACCCTAACCATTCTATGATTCTATGATCTGTTGCCATGACTGAAGTACTAACTTAATAAAATACCGTAATTTCAATGATCTGATGTAGTGGGGTTTTTTTNAATACCCTTCAGATTAATGGTTGAGGCTCGAATCTCCAGAGTTTACTAATTTTTGCCAAAAAAAATGTTTCCTGTACTTAATACTTCCTTACAGCAACAGATTCTTCTTGTTCTGCTCTGAGATTCAAAAATTAATAACAAAAAGAGAGGAGAAGGGATGCTCCTAAACTTCCATTAAAACATGCACGTCATTTAAAAAGTTTTAGATCAGTTTTACACAGATTAGATCTCAATGAGATTTGCAAAACAAGTTGATTAAAAAAAAAAGACACAATAAAAATGTTTTAGAAATCTGTNAAAGCCAGACTGTCGACGGCTTTAGGTAGGAAAGACAGCAGAGGAACCAGCTCCTTTTCCCTATGCTGTATTGCGGTATAGTGTAAAAGAAGGTCTGCATGCAAAATTAAAAAAAATACTTAATGTTATTTCAGCATTGTTTACAAAAGCAATCACAACCTAATGACTAATAGTAAACGGCATGTTTAGTGCAGCGGTTCTGGCTCCCTTTCAACTTTAAAAAAGTGTGAATAGGGTTTCATTTAGTTGGGTAGACAAAAGGCATATGTTTGACTGCAAAACCTAAAATGATCTAATCAGTTCTGATTTCAGCATGTGTTTATCTAAATAGAGTGTTTGTAACAACTCAACTATCTTTAAGGTCCCGTCCAACCCTAACCATTCTATGATTCTATGATCTGTTGCCATGACTGAAGAACTAACTTAATAAAATACCGTAATTTCAATGATCTGATGTAGTGGGGTTTTTTTGCTTTGCTGCATTATTCTTTAAAAGACTTAAGTGAAGTGAACCAAAGGTGAATCCATTTCTGGTGAATTGAAGACAAGACATGATAGCACATCACAAAGAAATCTAAATCAACTGATACTGATTTGTGACTTGAGGAACAATCTGTATCTGGTTTTCAGCTTAATAGGTGCTGGTTTTTNTAAAAAAAAAATCCACAATAAAAATGTTTTAGAAATCTGTGTGTTCACCATTTTTCAAATCAAAATATATGGTAAAATTTGTTTCAATATACAGATATCCCTCGATGAAATAGCTCATTACGAAAAGACAATCATAAGAAATCACTTCTGGACTTGCGTTAAAAAAACAATGTTGTGTGCAGAAAAGGTTAAACATTGGCACTGGGTTTGTATTTTACTAGAACTTTATATCCAGTTTTACTCCAAATTCCACATTCGGAGAAACTAGTTTTATCCCTTGGGTTTTGTGGGCTACCGCTGACTTCAGTGTTTACCAGCTTACCTCTGTCTCCTTAGGTTATCACTAACTCTGTGGCATTCATGTGATTATCAACAAACTTTTCATAAAGGCCAAAAGGCAGTAATTCTACCTTCTTAATATTCCACTGCTAAAGGAGTAAAACCATGTAGACAATAACCTCCATGAAAATATATTAATTGATGCACAAAGCCTATAAGCACATTTGGACTCAAAAATGTTACTTTCATACCAAGAAGAAATTAAACAAAAACACAGAAAATAGAGTGAGGCTCAAATGTGGACTTGGCTGAGCATTTGCAATTTCTATTGATGTGAACGCCAGCCACAGAAGCATAATTTTGGTCCCTTGTGAGCTGGGGTAGTCATTTGCGGCAACTATTCCATCTGTGACACACAAAGAGGTCACACGTTCAAAAAGCAGAGACAGCAACCAATATGGTCTAGTCTAGGGTCTGACAGTTACCTGGGAAGAACTAGTAAAACCTATATTTTAATCCGTTCATGTGTTTTGATCAAAAGTATTATTTCTATGCTGTTGCATATATATGATAGACAGACTTAATTATCATGACTATTTCATAGCCTTTGGCTCCTAGACAGGTTAATAAATAATTCAAGGACATAACTGTTACAGGTAATTGTCTCATTATTTTATCCATTCTCCACCAGAAAAAAATTATTCTTGATTAATACTTTTTTTTGGTTTTTGAAAGAGAAGTCAATTCCTATGGACACACAGATGCAGCTGAAATTTTGTTTTGTTTTCTTTATGTTGGAACACAACATCTCACAACAGAATTTTGAAAAATCAATGTAAAAAGATTTAGAACTTAGAATAAAGACTATCTCAAATGGACATTTACTTTTTTTAATCCAAGAGACAAATAATATGAATTGCTATGTAATTCTGTAAGTTGATTAACAATTCAGTTAGTGAACATAACAGAGAGGAATTGCATGTTCCTCACCACTGAAAACTACCCTGTAGGTATCAAACCTAGGCAAGATGAAGACCTCTGATTCTAAAAGCAACATTCATTTTTTTAAGAAAACAAAAACCAAAAATAAAAACTCAACTTCTGCCTAGTCTCATTTGGAAGAGTGGGCATCTCACAACTTGTGCTAAAAAAAACACATCCTAGTGGAACAGACTGCTTGATAAATTCACTGGTATGCAAGCCACGTGTACTCTCATTAAAATACAACGTTGTATATTTCAATATGATAAAGAGGATTTGGAAACAGAGCATTTACTGCTCTTCTACTGGTCTGAACTAGAAGGCAGCACAGAGGACAAACTCATCAATAAACACACGTGATAAAATCCTGCAGCCCTGACCGATGGTAAAGAGTACTTTACACGGATCTTGCACGCTGCCACGGGGGTGCAATGGAGCTTAACTTCAAAATAAAATACAAAGAAATAAAACACTTTTTAAAATGCACTTTAACTTTTTCTTGTTATTTCAGGAATGGAAGGGCCAAACCACATTGCATTAAATATTTAAAAAGCTGACATTCCATTTGTGTTAAATCATAGCAAATTCAGTTCTATGGAGAACCATCATTCCTGAGTCCAGATACAAAGCCCAGTCGGAAATTCCCATGTAAGCTACAAGATCTTTAAGAATACTACCCTAAAGCTAAAGAACATTGCAAGAGTACATCAATGTACTTTTATGCCTGAATCCTAAATGTTCAATGAGAATCTCTGATGAACAGTGCAGAAACTTCAGTTTACTGATGGCACCACATAAGCCTCACTTATTGTCATTTCTCTAGAGGGTAGCATGCATGTTTATAGTGTCAAAGTACACTGTACACAAAGTATATCAGAACAACGAATCAGGGATTTTTTTTCTTTTTAATTAGCATTGTATACCAATTAGCTGCAGTGATGAATATAAACTTTAATTCACTCCATAAAATATTGCAGCATTTTCCTATAAAAGACAGATGTGCTTATCTTGACTGTGTTAAGTATTATTTACATCACTGTCACACAAGACCTTTTCACCTCATCGAGGAAGGGATTTAGATAGAAATTGCAAAGCTTGATGTTATCTTCCCTAAAGAACAACACCTTAAATAGCTGCATCCCCAGTTCTAATGCATCGGGCTTACTAGTTCCAAACTGTGAGCATTAACTCCTGTCTCATCTTTAAGGTAAAGTTTATTAATGTCTAAGAAGGGTAAAATGGATGCTTACCAAATGATTAATCTATGAAACAGAATCACAAGAAGAAAATAACTGAACAAAAAGGAGATCCTTTCCCCTATTAACACTTTCAATGTAATCTTGAGACCCAATCTGCAGTTCTCAACAATAAACTAAAAGGGCTTTTTCATTTTGTAAAGTAATTTTTGTCTGTCAGCTAATGGCAGAGTGGATTAGCAGTCTGTCTNGGGGGGGGGGAGCCTCAAATAACGAGATCTATAATACGTAACGTATTTACCTAGCTTTGTTACTCATCTTTATTTACCCTTAAAGTATTGAGAAATTTTTTGTATAATTAGTTACCAGACAGAAAACACTGCTGCTTCTGGCTGCAGGGAGATGTTACCCTGGCACATCCCCACCAGAGAGGAAACCAGCAGCCAGCGAGGGCTGGCTTTGATGTCTTCAGCTCTTGCAGGCACTGCCTGCATTAGGTGCACACCAAAGGCTTCCTAAGCCTGAATCACATCGCTGAGGATGTCAGCTGAACATTTGGGTGGTGCTTGTAAAGATATTACATGTATAGCTTCAGAATACCTTACTCTAGCCTCCTGTTCTAAGCCACCTCCTGAGGGAGATTTCTCTTTCCACCGAATACAGGGAAGCTTATATTGTTGTAACTTCAACTGTACGAATCTAAATTATAAATACCTTGGCAGGAAATGACCGCAGGTGTATTAGTGCAAGAACTAGAACGTGACACTTCTTGAAGATGCATTACTTCTTAGAAAAGCACAATATGAGTTTTCAAACATCCAAGCTGAGTTCTCATTAAGCAATATCGCATAGAGGGAGACACGGGGAACTAAAGACACCACTGTATTTAATTGCCCACAGAAGGAGTTCACTAAGGCAAACAGGTCTAAGCTAGTGAGAAAAGCTGCTAAGCTATTACACAGCCTGCCAGTTCCACTGAATCAGAGTATTGCATTAGAGATACCTTCTGTCAAAATATTTTCAACCAAGACTAACGAGAATACCATTTGCATGAAAGTAAAATGGAGTAACTCCGTCACTTTTCCATTAAATTAACAGCTAAGAATTTCACTTATACAGCTTATTTTGTACAGAAGTTTACAATGAGTCCTTTAAAGCTTTTTTGCTCACAATATGTATCTCAAACTAACCCAAACACATGCAAGTTCTAGACACTAAATTAAGATGAATGGCCACGCAAAAGCAGAACGCTGAGGAGAAATAGAGGAAATTAAATCAAGAGGGGAAAAAAATTACTTAATTTCTACTACTTTATGGGTTTGACTAACCCTCAGTGAAAGTCTGAGAAATATTTAACTAGAAACATCAAGCCTTATTCACAGAACCAGATAGTGGAAGTGTAGCTGCTCTTGTGTTCAGCATCATTACGGACAGTGTAGGCAGAGAGATGTCCATGGCCACCAGCCCCATGAAGGCTTCTAGGTCTGGATCAGAAAGGCTGAAGGCAGGAAGGGGGAAAAATAAAGAAAAAATAGGAAGAAGCAGAAGAGAAAGTGTAACTACAAGAACAAGCAAGCTATAACTTAAGTTAGTGGGATGCAGGGGTCTGCCTGATGTCACTCAACAGGTTAATGGGAAAGCAAAGAAGAAAACTGATTTCTTCGCCGCCTGTCCTACAGGCAGCACTGGACCAGTCAGCCCACTGACACGTGTTCAGTATCACTGTTTGTCCAGCAGCTTTTGAGTCTTGCGGGCTGAATTTTACCAGTCCTTCAAGGATTTTTAAATCAAAAAAAAACCCCAAAACCAAAACCTGAGAAGGCTGAGAAGAATTCCACCTTCACTAGCACAAGTAAGACTGAAACGTGCCAACTACTCTGTGAGCGTAAAGCAGTGGGAGAGGAATTGGCACATAGTAAAAGTGTCCAGCCACCCACTGCTGGAAGGTCTCCAAAAACACCTTACATCTGAGACATAAATTAGGGCTGGACTTTCAACATGCCTTTCCCTGGGTCTTTTGCAGCCTAGTGTTGAGAATTAGTACGTTTGTCTATAAGCGCGAGGAGGCTGAGATTAGAAGCCTAAAAAAGAGGCCAATGACTGTCCATGTCCTCTGGCCCGAGATGCGTTTTCAGAATCAACTCAAAAGACAACTCCCAGGCATCCCACTGCATCTCCTTTGGAGTTAGTTCAATTAATACTCCTGATCTGCCTATGTTTTCTGGCATTTTAAGCATTCCTGAAAGGTATTTGATATGGATAAAGCTCTAGGGAAGGAATTTCAGTGCTAAAGAGGTAGACTGTTTTGTAGATTATTTCCCAAACTATGGCCTGGGAAAAGCAGGACAACTGTTAAATCTTTGGAATAAGGAAGACAATAAAAGCCAGGTAAATGATGCTGAAGGAAAACCAAAACACAGAATCACACCAAGCAAAACATTTTCTATGTTAAAAAAAAAAAAAAATCCTTATTCAGAAAATTTTAATGGGAGCATTACCTTAAGAAGTTAGTACTACACAAGAGAAATTTTGAAGGACTGTCCCCTCTGCATTTTGCTACATATTCCAAGTTTTTTTCCTTAAAATTACTTGAAGTTGACGATTGTATTTTTTTGTGTGATTTTTTGCATGAATTCTATGTTCTGACAGGTTTTCTTTTTCTTTGCTGTTACTTTTTCACTTGTTTCATTTACAGATATAAATTAACAAAAAAAGGACTGACTTTTAAAAATAATTGTAGAACCGGAATAAAACAATTTTGTTATGGATATAATATTATTAAATGCTTTCTGTAAAAAATATAATCTTAACCATCTAAAACTTAGCACTTGCTGTATCACATGGCATACTTGTAACACCACTGAAACTATATAGATTTTAAGTCCTATGAAGGTTACTGGAGAAAGCCTCTATTAGACACTAATGGGTGTACTAAGCCAACTTCTTAAAACAATGAAACTTTTGTTCCCAATTCAACTGGAACACTTTGGATTATAAACAAGTGGCATATATCTGGCTGTGTCATGCTGTGTAAAGAATATATAACATAGGAAGAACTATCTCCGCGGCATCAAACAGGGTGCCAAATATCAACAAAATTACAAGTCAGCTATGCAGCTCAAATGTGTTTTCTCACAAGCGTCCAAAGGATTCGAAAGAAAGGCTAACATCTACTTATGTACACAAAAAGAGCATGTAAAATGAAGAGCAAAAAACTTACTGTGATCCAGTGAAGCGTTCCAAAATGAAGTTCAAACTAACCAAAACCAAAAGACAACTGACTTTTAAAACATAGGAAACTTTTAAAACCTTCCCACTGAAGTTCATGGCAAGTTTCCATTGGTATCAGTGTTGTAGGAATGATCTCTAATACTGTAGTTTAATGTCTAATCTATATTACTGTTATTTTTTGGCACAATTCAACTTGGAATGCAGTAGCGTGATATGAAATGGGTGTTTTGTTTGCAAACTTGGAATGAAATGTGACTTGGACTAGATTGCACAATAAAGAAGCCAGCAAAACGGAATTTGACACTCACCATTCTGGCAGAAAAACTGAATTTATCAAAACTGGAAGATTAAAAATACTTTGATATTGTTACTTGAAATTAAAATCAAAAGGAAGAAAACAGAAGTGTTAAACTGTGCCAAATTACTGGGATATTTGGTTAATGAACACTACCTTCAAAGTCATTTGAAGCTAGTAATAATGCTAGTAGCTAAAAATACTGCAGAACTAAAAAAAATCTCACTGGCTATGAAAGAGAAAGGCTATTAATCCTTTAGAGTAGCATGTTAAACCTCAAACTATCTGTGACAAATCCTGTGTTGTTTCTTCTTTCTGAGCTATTACTGAATTAATTGGGAGATCTCAATCCCTATTCAGCCCAGTACTTAAACATGTTATCAACTTTAAACACATGAGAAAAACCTAAATCCTTATCTAAATGTGACCTCATTGTAAGTTAAGCATAAGTTTATGACAGGGCAAGGACTCTGGTGTTTTGCTGAACTTGATTTCTACAGATGGAAAGGAGTCCCTCTTACTTCTTTTGTTCTCACAAGCGCTAAATTCTCAGTTTTATGAGATCACAGGTGTGTGCCTTTAGCAAAACAGGGATAACAGCTATTTCAGAGCTAAAGGTATTATTCTGTCAAGTTATTACTTAAAGATAGTACTTGTGGAGAGGAAAATGGAAAGAAGCATAGCATGAATCGGACTCTTAACCTACTACTGTGGAATAATACGATTCGTACATTTTCTCATTATTACCATAAGCATATATACAGAAGATTAAAGGATCAAAATTAAGTTTGGATACTATAGTTGTACTAAATTCAGCCAGATACTAATGCTAGCAAATATTTATAGTAAAGATTAACTTTGCGCTATGGGAGTTAATATACTACATATGAAAACCGAAATACAGCACTGGGCTGGAAAATATCTGTTAATCAAATGAAGTACTATGGACATTAATGCTTTGCTCACCCTACTTTAGCAATATGTCTTAGTCATGACCTGGCAATATGTCTTAGTCATGACCTGCTCAATGAGCACAAAGTCTTTGATCTGTTTCCTGACGTGTCAAATACTATCAGTCAAAGGAAAGTGGGAGAACGGCTGTTTCAGTGAAGCGGGTGTTCTTTCAAACCGAACCGAGAGAACGTCAACATCCCTGTTAGTGAAGACTATTGGTTGCCATCGAGCAAAGAAAGAGCAAATTCAACGGCCTAAAGTTAGAAGGATCTACCACACGCTAATACTCCCTCAGGCCAGTTAACGCACTGTAGTTTATTCCCCAACAGCACCATAAAAATGAGTCCGTGCCAGTCAATAAGAAAACATTTTCTCTTGTTAATCAGTGATATTGTTTGCAAAGTAGAAGGTAGCAGATACTAGCAATTAACTGCAAAATAAAAAATAAAACCTTTACCCTAATAAAGAGAATCTTCTCTCCAACTCTGTATCTTCCTTGAGAAAGACGCTCCACACAGAACTTATTAGGGCATTTACAAGGTGGATCTTCAGAAATATGTTTAACCTGAAAAACATAGAAGTTGTTAATAGCAACTGATTAAAATAACACGTGTAGCAAAACATTCAAGAAGACATTTGCCATAACATGACATCACTAATCTAAGTCTTCATTGATTATATTTTCTTAGTTTTCCTTAATTTTCTTAATATTTCTGTAATCCCAGACTATGGTGCTTCAACATCAATAAAGATTTTACAGCTGTGATGAGGTAAAATAGAGACAAGTGTCACACAGTTCAGCATAGAACTTGCACTGTTTAGCTGAAGTCAAACAGCATGTTAATTTGAGTTCAGCATCAAACGTTTGTAGATGTGTTCTCGGTATTTTATTGTGAATCAGTTCAACTGTCAAAGTGCTAATACAGCTGACATGCAAAATGAAGATGTCATAACGATGGATTTTCCTTTCTAAATAAATATAACAAATACAGAAGCATCCTGCTTATCAATAAAAGGCCCTGCTCAATACCTTCACTTGGCATTTTCCAATAATGCACTTACAGCTTAATGAAAGTATAAAGAAAATAGTGTGACACAATCACAAATCCATGCTAAAGTGCTAGCTACACTTTGATGATCTCCACCTTAGGCAGCAATGCAATCCAGGGTAAATTGAAAGGGCCTCAAAGAGTATTGTACCATTGCCAAATCTAACTAAATAGCCCCCAAAATAAGGGCTGAGGAAAGGCAGATGAAAACAACTTTTTTGCTGTTTATTAGCTGCATCAGCTTGATTCAGCCTCTTGTGAAAATTTGGCCTTGCTTGTTCTACGAAAGGCATTAATGTTTAGTAAAAGTATATTTTGTACTCTTCAGTGACCTGAAAGTAGCAAAGCCATCAATGCCAGAAGAGCAGATCTGGTTGAGAAACTCTTATTTGACATTGAAATCGCACTACTGCACAGGAACAGCAATAACAAGTGCAGCATTTTCTTATACTGCAGTTTTCCTGGATGAATACTGAGCTCGTACGTCAGTGTCAAACAGTGCAGAATGCCTGAGGAGCTTCCTAGAGGTTTTGTCCACTTCATATAATATTCCAAAGACCTTTTAAAATCCAGTTTGTAAACCAAGGCCTGTAAAAACAGTCTGAGGTTTGAGAAAGGATATTCTCAGAATCACCAACAAATTAAAGTCTTAAAATATTTTGTAAAAAATAAAAAATCAGAGCAAAGCTATGGCACTCTGGTAGGTGTTTTGGTTATCTTGAATAAACGAACAGGAAAGGCTTCTGAAGTATAACAAATGTTTTCAGATCTGTTTTTAGAATAAAGTAATAGGGTGTTAAATGAATTAAAAGTTAGCCAATTATTGTTTATATGCTGGAACTGGGAGCAAAAATGCTTTTGAAGCTAGCCCTGTTGACCAATTTAAAGCCTTTCCAATTATTTCTGAAATTGTTCAGTACTCTTACCTGAATAACTTTATTGCTTTTTGGAATATTTTGAAGTAATTATTCTTAGTTTTTTTGTTTTTTTTTTTTAAATCAGAGCTTGACTTTTTGTGAAAAATTTCACTTTAAAATAACACTTAGCAGAGGAACTCTACATGTATTTTCCATACAAAAGGGTTTCTCAAGTATCGGGCAAGTTGTCCTCAGTTTGAATTATTTTAAGATTAGCTACTCCAGAGATTTTTATCAACAAATGGATGAGTGTCAGCCTAAACTATTTAGACAGTCAGTGCACAACAGGAATAACTTACACGAAGCTGGTAGTCAATTACTCAAATCCAAGTGCAGGTTGCTGAGGATGTAAAAGGTGAATTCGTGTATTTCTTGGGATGTGACCCCAAAACTGGGATTGTGCTTAGAGGACTATTTGGCAATGGCCCTCTGAATGCTGCCTGATAATCAGTGATTTCTGACATAACCTATGGCATTTATCACCTCTGGAGACACTCTTGAAATTCAAAACTGAAAATGGATAGCGTGAACTATGCCTTAATAGCTGCATCTACCAGGCTCACCTAAAAAAGCAAAAACCCAGCACAGCTGGACCTAACAGTTTCAAGGTTGTTTTGAACCGTTTAAGCAAAATAGAGTCATCTCATCCCATGGAGAATGAAAGCCAACAGATTTATACTGGCGTAAAACAGAGGATAATGCGACCCTCACTGCTGGTCCTGCTGCTGAGGCTTCCATTTCCTTGCTATCCCAAAGGACACAGAAGTATTATTGAATGGAATTTGGAAATCAAATAAGGAAGAAGGAAGAATTATATCCCATTTTATATTGTGTCTGGACTATATGAGCACTGCTGCTATTTTACGGTGTGAGTGTCTGGGGCAGTGTGGGTCAGGAATCTAGCTGGATGAATTCCATTCTGTTTCTATCCCTACTGCTTTCTAAATTAAAGGAGGTGGTTGGAGACAGCCTTCATATTCTGTTCTGTTCCTACAAGATACGCAGTCATCACCCTCCTTCTACACATAACTGCTCTTTTGCAATTCTGTTGAAACATAAGTGAGCACTTTTGCAAAGTTAAGAAACAGAAAATGTAAAAAATGTTAAACATAATTATTTGCATCAAATAGTAAAAACTATCTCAATAAAATGAATGAACATTATATTCCATCTGCTCTTTGTAACAAAAAAGCGGCACATGGATTTTTCAAGAAGTGCTTTGTAACTCCCAGGTGGCACATCTACCTTGCAATATAGCCGTTACTATAGTAACTGCTGCTTTTTATAGAATATATTTGTACTTTTCAAGTTTAACCTCTTCATGGTCTCAAAATGTGTCCTTTTCATCTGATTCCAGCTCTTTCAAATGAACCCCTCTAGGGTTTGCAACAGAGAAATGAACACTACAGTATAGTGCAAAGAATTCAATGAAATTGAAAGCAAGATTCTTTCTAACAATGAGGAAAATATGCTTACTTTTTTACCCCACGAAACATGCAGAACAGCAGCACAAAAATTAAGCTGAGATAACTTAGAAATGTTTGTTAACAATCTGTACAAGTCCGTATGGGCCAAATCTCTTAGTCCTGACTCAGACCTTTCTCAGACAAAACACTAAGTGGGAGTTGATATATAAGAAGTGAACAGAAAAAAAAAACGGAGTAATAAGAAGGGAACTTGGCTGTAAGCACAAAGCTAGGCTAAACTGCAGATCTCTTACACAGTGCGACATTTTTTCCAAACTTCAGGCATAAATAACTGTGGTCAAAAATAAATGAACTCTATCAGCCTGCAAATCATTAAAATACAGTGAGATGTTAAACTCAGGCTTCTGTGTGCTTTGCAAGTAAGTGGGTACCAGAATGCATCAGATAGGAAGAAGCTTCTTCCCACTACTTACAGCATCATCCAACAGTTTCCCTGTGCTCTTTTTCCCAGGAGACTTTGTTGGTGATGGTGAAGGAGATGGAAGGGGAGCTGAAAGTGTTTCCTCTTGTTCAATTTCTTTTTCCAACTTTATTAGTCCAGGAGGCTCCACACCAAACCTTTGGAAAGGTGCAAACAAATTACTAGTCTTTATAAAGTATTACATATTTTAAAACAAAATGGTAAAAAGAATTTCTACTTTATTTATGGCACTATTGGTCAATAATAGAATATTATATACATTATCAAACATGTATAAAAACCATCAATCATTAGAAGTTTATATTAAAAAAAAAGCAGCATATATCAATCAAAAAGAAGCACTGAGGGAGGTGATTCTCACCCTCTGCTCTTATGAGACCTCACCTGCAGTGCTGCATCCAGCTCTGAGTCCTCAGCACAGGAAGGACACGGACCTGTTGGAGGGGCCCCAGAGAAGGGCCACAAAATAAATGAGAGCTGGAGAACCTCACATATGAGGACAGGCTGAGAGAGTTGGGGTTGTTCAGCCTGGAAAAGAGAAGGCTCCAGGGAGACTTTTTAGCAGCTTCCAGTGCTGAAAGGGACTACAGGAGAGATGGGGAAGCTCTTGATCAGGGAGTGCAGAGATAGGATGAGGGGTAATGGTTTTAAGCTGAAAGAGGGGAGATTTGGATTAGATATTAGGATGAAATTTTTCACTGTGATGGCGGGGAGGCAGTGGCACAGGCTGCCCAGAGAAGCTGTGGATGCCCCATCCCTGGAGGGGTTCAAGGCCAGGCTGGTTGAGGCTTTGAGCAACCTGGGCTAGTGGGAGGTGTCCCTGCGCATGGCAGGAGGGCTGGAACTCAATGATCTTCAAAGTCCCTTCCAACCCGAAACATTCTAAGTCTATGATTATTGCCATCATTCCAAATTCATAAAAAAATAATAATTTAATAATAATAGTAACAACAATAAAATAAAATAATTTAAATTGAATCTCTCAGTTGATCAAATTTGCAGGAAATACAGGTTTTTTCAACTTCTCTGTCCGATAACATATGTGTCGGTGAATGACTGATTTATGAACAACACTCAGCCTCAAAGGTTGCTATACCATGTGAGACAGATTCAAGTTCAGTACATTCATGCTTCTCCCCCCAACCAACATCCTTTCAAATTACTTGACAACTTGTATTTTGTGTTAGTATTTTTCAAAGAAATTCAGATGAAAAGGGATTAAAGGTTATCCTGGTCTCAACTATTGCACTGAATTTATAGATAAATAAATTGCAACATGGCCAATATTTTTCAGAAGTGGCTAATGCTTTTTCTAATCTATTTTTGACAGCCAATCTTCAGATCTCTGTTTACAGTGGCAAAGCACTTGTAGCTCCAAGTGAAAAAAAAAAAAAAAACAACATGCAATTTTGGCATGGAGCATCTCAAACACAGCACTTGGATAGCAAGGCTCTTTAAAACAATGCCTGCTTTTGAAAGTTTCATGGAAAGTCATTAAGTCAGTATCTCACAGCAAGGAGCAGAGCTTGGACAGATGTCAAGACTCTAAAAGCCCATCCCATTTTCCTAATCACTGATAATCCCCCTCTGTTTCTTTCTTTTTGTTGTTGTTGTTTTGCCAACACCGAACAAAAACCTGAAAAATAGAAAGATTTCCTTTTTCAGAGAAGGACTTCAGCTCTAAAAAGTTATCATGCCAGGTAGGCTTCTCATAGCAAACTACTTGCATAAACGAAACCACATTTTCCTCTGTAGTAGAAATGTCTATAGCCCAGATGTAGAACTTTGCTGACTTATGTAGGCAAAGATCTAGACACTAAAATATTGAGAAGTAACAAACTTATTATGAAAATCTAAGTTAAATACCATAATAATGTTAAAACCATATAGAGAAAGACATAAGCACATACATTGTGTTTTGTATTTTTATGATAGCTTTTAATTTAGTCACACTCCTGCTAGCAAATTAATATCAAGAAAACCAAGAACAAAATCTGTGCTTGTATTGGCTTCTAACTGGTGCAGTCTGCCTAATGAAAAGTCAGCCAACACTGAAACACTTACATACAATCCATTTACTTCCTGTCTGTCTGCAGATGCCGACAGGCTGTAAATCATTAAATTCCCACTGGGCTCTAAGCCTACACCTGCATGCAGCCTTACTCATCAAATAAAACTCTTCCATTCTAAGTAATGCTGCTTCTTTGCTTCTACTGCTTTTCATAATCTCCAATTTTTGTCATTGTGACAGACTTTTAAAGTTCCCAGTATTTCCAATATTCTGAATTCTGCCGGTGATGAGTTGAAAAATAAAAACCCATGAGCAAGCAAACACATGCATTTTCCACATTATTCAATCAACCTGAAGCAAAGTTGCTGGAAGGCTGAAATGGTAAAAACCACATCTTTTCTAGGAGGGGTAAAGGTGCAAATTCTGTTCTGGAAGGTATGCTGAGAATTTCCTTTTTTCTAGCCTGCCTTCTCATAACTACAAATGAAGCAGCGTTGGACTGTAACATGATCTCCAGTAGACTCCTCTGAGCACCACTTCCCATTTTTACCAAGGAAAAAATGAGTATAATAGCAGAGAGATCTTGAAATTGCTCAATAGTAATTTCAAAAGACCTGTGGTAGTTGCTTAACCCCCCAGAGTTTAATAGTTACCCAAGAACTCCCTTCTTTCTGCAGAAAAGATAATTTTGCCATTTTCCATTGTACAATCTCTCTTTAAACACACACGCACAGACAGCATATATAAATTTATTTGCAAATAATTACTTTCTCCATGAAGTCTTGGCTACGAAGATTAACAGATTATATATGTATAGGATGCTGGAAGTTCTGCCTCCAACAAGCTGGGAATCTTGAAAGCACAGTTTGTTTGCTCAGGTAAATTAAGATTTGTGAAAATCAATTTCATTGAGAACCTACAGATCAGAAGACTTTGGTATTCATGGAAAGTTAAATTGAAATATTACTTTTTGGCCATGTTGGACTGAATCCAAGTTTTAGAGAGATACGGAAATTCCTGCAAACTGGAAATCTTTTTCTGGCCAATGCTATTCCTCTGTAACTTCCCCTGATGACAAAGGATTTTCTGAAACTCGACCAAGAGACGTATTTAGTTAAGCAGCTTTCCAAATGTGTTGCTTTCACAAAATACGAATACCCATAACGCAATTTTAACATGAAAATACTAGTTCTTAAACTAGGAATAAACATTTGCACTGGATTATAACCACAAGGATTTCTTCTGAAATTAGTGAAACTATTTGAGTAGCAAGGCACTCCGATTTGATACACACGGACGAATGCAACTGTAATTTCCGTGCAAGGCTGGGCAGCAGCAATGCTGCTCATATATTTTGTAACAAATCTTTTGCACTATGCTTGTTAAATCTGCATCTGCGAAAAGGGACAAATCCAATTCCAATTACTATCATTTTGACTATCTAGCAAAAGTCATTGTTGTCTTGAGATCAGAGTTATTGCTAATAATGGAAGTTCCCATTTAGTATTGAGGGTCCAGCCTGGCTAGAATCATCTGACAGAGACAGAACACAGACTGTTAATTCTTGTCTTGCTTTTGCTGGTGAAAATCAGAGCTAAGTTTATTTAAGTAAATAAGATAAGAGTCAGTGTTGCTTAGGTCAGCTTTAGGTCATGTGAAGATCAATTTATTAGTAGTATAGTTAATGAAATCTCAGTTGTTTATAGAGAGATCTGACTGTTAGAAGGAGAAACAGCTCAAAGCTTTATTTAGAAAAAAATTATCAACTCTTTCCCTTCCAATTATGAGGTTACCCAACAAACACCTCCCTTGAGGTGATGGTACAGAGATTTCATTGTATTTGTTGACAACTGCCCACAAGATATTCTTGAGTGACATCAAAACAAGCATTCTCCTTGAACCTAATGAGCATAAAATTTAGCTTGAGATGTGCTGATTGAATAAGTCTCTCAATAGCCACTGCTGTCAAGAATGTAAATATTTCCTCATTCTTCAAATATTTTCACCTACCTTGCTGCAATCCTTCCAAGTTCCAGCAAACAAAGGCACACTTCTCTTGGCTGCTTGTGGAGAACTGGCAAAGCAAAATGAAAACGGAAAACATTTGTAAATAAAAGCTATTTTAAAGATCTTAGTGATGGATGGAACCTAATCATCAACATCTCCAGCTCTTGACTCAGATAAAGCTTGGTTTTCTTTGGCTTGCAGAGGAGTTTTACTGGAATAAAAAGGATGGGACTGAGGAGTGGTTCTCAGAGTGCAGATGATTTAGGAGGTTCCCATTCAGTTATCCCTTAGTTCTTTTGAAAATACCATTCTAAATCTAAATCACTGAGTAATTACTTGGGCTATTTGTTAACCTGCAAGCAGTTCATAGCTATTTAAAAGTAATCAAGAGCTCTGGCAGAACACAAAAATTAGTAGCATTTAAAAAATAAATTAGTAACATTAAAGTAATTCTTCTCTTTTTACAAACCAAGAAAATTCTTGTCCTTTACATCACTGTTTTTCTTGGCCTATTTAAATCACTAAAATAACAAAATAGCATTAGCAAGGATATATCTCATTACAAATTTGGTCCTGAACTTGTTATACATCTACTCTTAAAGCAAATTATGAAACTAGAATACTTTAGGAATTCACTTCATCATAGAAAACCACACAACCAAATAAAAAACATTTCTTCTGTAAATATACAGATATGCACGTTCTCATGCCTGGATTCCACACAAGACCTGTAGTTTTTAACTAACTGTAACACAGCATGAACTTCTCATTAAGAAATACCACCATAATCCAGGAGAGTTGGTTTTTTTTTTTTTCTCCCCCATGATTCAGATAGGTAATGTTCTGTAGAGAAGAGTCCAGCAAAATATATAACCAAAATCCAAAATCAATAAATGAGGAAAAGCCTGTGTCTGTTTGTATAATCAACTCCACAAAAGTCCAAAAAAAAAGAACGGAAAAAAAGAAAAGGAAAAAGGAATTATGAGTACACTGCCGCCTTCTCTCCAGAAATGCCTGTTTTTATTGCAATAAAACCCTCATGTTGTGGATAAAACATGGGTTTCAGAAATTTCCACAATAATTGGAAGATTTGTACCTTATACTTCAGATTGAATTGACATAAAAAATTCTGTGAAATTTTGTATGAATTAGAAAAAAAGAAACAGCAAAAAAACTGGGGGTGTTTTTGAGTTACAGTCAAGACATCTGTTGCATAAACATTTTGGTCATCTAAAGACTCACCTAACTTAAATGCATGAAGAAAAAAATACCATACCTGAAAAAGATATTTCAACGTCTAGTTAAAGGTCTGAAAATCATTACTTTCTTATACTGCATGTATGAGACCCAGAACGGGAATCCACAGACTTAAACATCTCTAAATAACTAATGCCCTGGGGCAGACCCTCAGCTTCTGCAACTTCAGCTTCCAGCTCCACTGACTTGAATAAATATGTGGTAAGTTACTGTGAGTTGAATGCCCACCCCAATATCTTTTACTAGCGTATATGTAGCACTTTGACATGTATGCATTTTCCCCTCTAATCTCACCCAAATATATTGCCAGAATTGAAACTGCAGAGCATTAATACTCAAATGGTACTGCAGTAAGAAAAGAATTTTTATCCTTCAGTCATCTGTTATTAAGAATATAAAAGATGCAGACTTGGACATTCGGCTATTCTCAATATTCTTCATTGCCAGAACACAGTAATTTAATGAAACATTTACCTTCGCTAGTAATGATATTTTTGAAGTCTTTACATTCATGACTCTAGAAATGTATTCTGCTGCTTTGGTTCTAAACCAGTTAGGACCACCCCAAACTAAAACTTGATCTTTAGAAATAAGGCATTCCTCAAAATACAAATGGAATAAACTGGTTTAGGAATAGTCAGAGGGAGTCCAGTATTTCTTCATTGCAATTCACACATATATACATCTGAATAGCTTTTGGAAATGAGGAGGAAAACAGAGGCTCAAGTAATATTATGTGCAAAAAGATCCATAAACAAATATAATTGAAGAGGATTTGATTAAGTCAAATGTTTTTCTGTCAATGCTTGAAGTTCTTTTACTCAAATAAAATTCCAAGTCCTGTAGCAAATCTGACCCAAAATAGTGTAGACACATTTCATGCATTTCACACCAAACAACGTGACACAGTGAAATCATTGTTAGAGGATGAAGAGCTGTGCAGGCAATAACCAACCACAGAAACAAACGTCTGGTCATCTGATAAGACGACGGAGACACAGCGCTTCTAACAAGAAAATGTTAGCATTCCTGAGGACTATACCAGCATACGCATTCAGGAACTCTGAAGACAAACAAATGTTATTTTGTATACTGCAACACCTACTGGAAATAATTTAGATTCTCAAACCAAAACTTTCATTTTGTTTCCAAAAGCACAGCTGTGTAATGGGCTACTGCCTCGCAAGAGACTGGTCAGGAGTTACAGCAAGAGCCACAGAGACACAAAACTGATTTCCACACCTATTTTGGTCCCAAACAGTCGAAAGAGCAAGTAAGACCATTGCCTTTTGAAACAAGTAACACTTTTGAGTGTCTTGATTTCTGAGTACTTCTTTTGAGGTACTTTTTGGCTGGTGCTATTCCACAATAATGGAGAGAACTTGATATTTGCAGTGACTTTCAAAAGGCTGCCTCTTGAGCTTTTTTTGGAAAAAAAAAAAAGCTATCTTTATGCTTTTTTCCATCTGAAGAACAGAAGGAGAAACACACTTTGCTTAGCTTTATAGAGGTTGCGTTAATCTATGTTTTTGAAGCACTTCAAGATATCTGATAGAAGAGATGGCAAAAACTATTTCAGAGGCACTGCACAGCACCAAAATCACTTATTATTTAAAATAATTAGGCCACTAAAAAAGGAAATCTGTAGAAGTCCTCAATATTCACGTTTAAATTCTCACTGTAATTTAAATTAGTGTTTAAATTCTGGCTGTACTACAGTTCATGACTAACTGCACTACATACATGCACCCAGTTTTATAAACATGTAATCGTACATATATATATGGTAATAACTAATATCATTTGAGCACTACTGGCAAATTCATTCTGAAGTGACCGGTTACAAGTTCAGGCTGAAATGTAACACCTGTACCCATCATATTCTCTGGTATCCTGTGGGAACTACATCTACCATTTTCTGAAATACTTATTTCATCTACTATTTGCTGAAATACTTACTGTAATCTATACTAATAGTTGCATTTTGTTAACAGGCACCACCTCAACTTTTTGACCTGACTAGTTACTTCATCCCAGATATACTACATGGCAAACAGACATTTGCTAAGCAACACGTTTTCTGTAATTTTAGTGATTCATCTGCAGTTAGACATGGCGAGTACTAGAAGCTGAAAAATTATTCTTGAAGCCATATTCATTCTATCTATGGCCAGAATCACAACTCACTGGGCATCATTTACCGTCTGCACTCAAGGCAGTGCAACTCATTTCCACAACAGAGCTACTGTACGCTGGGAAGAATTCAAATAAAAAGCAAAACTAAGATTTCTCTAACACTGCTATGAGTATTATTCTCCCCATTTTATATATGGAATTAAGGTATAAGATTCAAAAAAGCACACTTATCAAGGTGCTATTTTAAAATACTTACTGCCTGATCCCCAGGGTACTGCTGAGTTTCCTAATGTCAAGTTTTGTATGAAAGCAAAGGCAACACAGCTAGTGATCCCGTTACCAAGTCTACATGTGGGAGCTATGTGACAGAGCCATAGTCACTTCTGATGCCATTCAGTAGCAACATCAGTGTACTATCCTTCAGCATCTTGCATCCTTCTCCAAACATCATCTTTTTTTTTTTGCAACAAATGAGGCAGGTGAGGAGAAAATAACATACCACTTACTCTGCACGTGGAGAGCATGTGTCTACTTAGTGTCTTTTAACCCAGACTGTTCACAATAAGAAATGTGAGGGGGTTTTTGTTTAGGTTGTTTTTTTTTTAAAATTAGCAGATACAGGATACGATACAGCAACAAACTTCTTACACCTCCCTGCCAAGTTTCAAGCCTTGGCTCCTAACATTTTCATAAACCCTTACTAGTATTAGTTATTAGTTTAGTATTTATTATCATAGGCTTCCATTTGCCATCAGAATTCACACGTTTAGGCAAGGTTTTTCAAAAAATTGATCCTTTGATCCTTCTTCCTGTTATCTTTCACTTTCTTCTTTAATACTTTTTCTTATGATCCTGCAGTAGACTTTTTATTTCTTTTAACATTGCTTTGACAACACTTACTCTGTTCAACTTATCTCAAACATATCCTTATTTCTTCATCAAGGAGTTATACTATGACGTACTTAAACCAAGAAGTTGTCTTCCCCCACCTCCCATCCCAGTACCATCACTTACGGAAGTCTCAAAACAATTAAGGTTTCAAACACAGTAGATCTATGGATAGTAAAGAATAATCTAGAATGAATATAGAAATAATCTAAACACTAGTAGTTTACTGGAATTCATTGATNAGGTGCTATTTTAAAATACTTACTGCCTGATCCCCAGGGTACTGCTGAGTTTCCTAATGTCAAGTTTTGTATGAAAGCAAAGGCAACACAGCTAGTGATCCCGTTACCAAGTCTGATATGGAACCTCCCGCTGCATGTCGGAGCTATGTGACAGAGCCATAGTCGCTTCTGATGCCATTCAGTAGCAACATCAGTGTACTATCCTTCAGCATCTTGCATCCTTCTCCAAACATCATCTTTTTTTTTTTGCAACAAATGAGGCAGGTGAGGAGAAAATAACATACCACTTACTCTGCACGTGGAGAGCATGTGTCTACTTAGTGTCTTTTAACCCAGACTGTTCACAATAAGAAATGNGACTTTTTATTTCTTTTAACATTGCTTTGACAACACTTACTCTGTTCAACTTATCTCAAACCTATCCTTGCTTCTTCATCAAGGAGTTATACTATGACGTACTTAAACCAAGGAGTTGTCTTCCCCCACCTCCCATCCCAGCACCATCACTTATGGAAGTCTCAAAACAATTAAGGTTTCAAACACAGTAGATCTATGGATAGTAAAGAATTAATCTAGAATGAATATAGAAATAATCTAAACACTAGTAGCTTAATGGAATTCATTGATTTAAGATACTAATCCAGTGGTAATAAAACAGTGTCCAGGATGCTTCTATAGTCCTCAAAACGAGACATATCCAACAATAATATGAGTTGTTTAGTAAAATGCTGTGAAAGACAGGACAAAGGCTCATTCTGATGCAACTACACGTAAAATTTAGCATGGTGTTACAAGCTGTAAATGTGTCACTGTGAAAGAATGGTCAAAATATTTTTGTGTTGTAATATAAAATTAGATAAACTAGAGGATTAATTAAAACTAATTTGCCCACATGCATAAAATATTTTTAAGCAACTAACAGTTGAACAGTTTTTTTTAAAAATGCAAAACCAAAAACATTAGAATAGAGATCAGAGCTGTTTGTGTTTAAGTCTAGTATTTCCACTAAAATACTAGATGCTTTTGTCTGGGGAACGTGTCCATTCAACTCTAATCAATGAGTTGCATCAAAAGAAGTCCATGTCACATATTGTGTGTATGCACGCACAGTTACAGAAGATACAAGCACAAAACATTAATACAATATCATCCAACAACTCCCAAAACAAACGACACACATCAGCATGCTGGCACACTTGGTGGCAAACCCTTTTCTTGCCGAGTAGACTCTTTATCATAGAGGAGACGCAGAACATTCATTGGTTCCAAATCCTATAATTATCCAACAACACTACGTTACCGACAAAGAGTTCATGACTTATGCTTTAAGTTCACTTAATTAAAGCAATCATAGAAAAGTCTTACCATTCTTACTATTTGACCAAGAGTTTTCTTCAAATATTACACTCCTCAGGCTTGAGCACCGTAATTACAAATCTCTCCATCTAGAATGCTTCCATAAATTGAATTACCATAACTGTAGGAGTGTTGGATGAACTGGTGTATGATTCAGAACTTATCGTGATGAGAACATATTTTTACATAATTAGAAAAAATAGCAATTAATAATTTCATAACTAATATATATCTAATTTTGCTGATCTCAAAACAGACTTGGGACTTTTTTTTTAAAAAATAGGTAGTGTCACAAATCCATCACTCAAATACTCAGTGCAATGAATATTTAAAATTACTCTTACAATGTTAGAATAAAATTTGCCAGAAAAAGACCTCAAGAATGTTATGTGATACAATTGCATGAGAAAACATCGCTATGTGCATCTGATTGAATAATACAGTACTTACATACAATAAATCAGGCAAATACAGTAAAAAAGGAGGATAGAAATAAAACCAATGAAGAACATTAACGTAGTAAGGTTCCTCAGTATAGAAAGAAAATAGTTGCTTTATCACTAGCAATCACACATCAATACAGTTTTTAGCCATGGGGAAAAACACAAGAAAACACAAAAACCAGTTATCTCTGCAACCATCATTTTACTGCAATTATTTGTTATAAAAAATACAGATTTCCATGAGGCAGTGCAAACACATAGATGGCATTTACACACACTTCTCATCACTTCAAATAGAACCTTTGGCATTACTTACCTTTGATGAATTTTTATTTCCTATGCAATGGAGAAGTGATTTGTAGGAGAGAGAGGAACATAAAAGCTTTAGATTGGCAACTGCTATGATTCGTCATTATTTCTAACGCACTAGGAAAACCTCAAGTGAAATCACAACTTCTAAGAGTTTTAGCTCAAACCAAGGGAGAAGAGTAGCTTCTCTTATCCTTTTTAGAAATGGCATGGTCACTATCCCCTTCTTAAGCTTAGAAAAATAGGTCAAAATATTGTCAAGTTCTAATCCTATTTCCAGGACCACATGCCTTTTCAACAAGTACATTCTATAAACAGTAACTCTCAAAATGGGAAGAAACCAGAACCTAGTTTTCCATCAGTGAAGAAAATCAGTCACTAATCAAACAAATCTAGTACAGCATAAGTCTGCAAGCTGCATAGTTGCACGTATTTCACTTCACTTTTCTTCTTGAACACCAGCTTTCTAGGTGCATTTACACTCAGTTTTACACTGTGGCAGGCAAAGCACACTGTATATATCTAAAAATTAACTTATCCAGGGAATGGCAGTATTTCAGCTATGCCAGTTCCATCTCTAAACAAGATCAGGTTTCTTCACAATGCACAAGAAAATTCCTTATAAACACACTCTGAGTTAGACAGTTAACCTACTACTGGAACAATGGTAAAGTGCTGAGTTTACCATAGCAGTACAAACTCTAAATTCATTTACATGTTGGATTAACTGCAGGTTCTTCTGCTTATCTCAGACATTGCAGGTCTGTGTCTCCTCCCTTCTTGTGTTTGCAAGTGTTTTTATCCTAGGCAATGTCTAACTTCTCCATCATTTCAAATCTTTGGAAATGCAATTACTGTTCATCTTCTACATGATTTACTGCATCCAATAAAAATTTCATCTTGAGAATTTAATTAACAAAACAGAGACACTACATATATCCTCCTCATTATTTGTCACCCTTGTGATACTAATTTCTTCTCTGCCAAGCATTTTCTCCTGGAGATACAAAATAATTTAATTAAAAAATCCTCACAGCATAAAAGAACAGACAAATTTTAAAAAAATGCTTCAGAAATAGTTGTGCTAGAAGAGTAAGACTGTAAATGGAGAACAGATCAGTTACAACACAGATAACAACTTCACCTGGGCAGTGAAAGACCTTTTGAGAAACAGAACAAAGAAGCCTCTTGATTCAGTACAGTGCGTTCATTTGTCTTGCATAGAAACTGAGCTGTCTATCATCACAATTGTTTTACACTTTTATCTGAGTTCAAATAACAAACAAACATTTGATTCTCTTCATTTAATTATATTTGGCTGAAAAACTCTCAAGGTAAGATTCATAAATTTTCCTTTGAAGAGAGAAGAGTTAAAATAATGAAGAATATGTAGTATTAGAACAGTGATTTCCTAGGCAGTCCAGTTCTTTTGATGGAACACCCTGAAGCACTAATGTTGGATAATTTTTGTCCAGAGTTCCACAAGGGAATCAGCTGGGAAAAGGTCAATATAGGACACTGAGAAAAATTTCATATTTTCTTGGCTCCTGTGCAACCCGTTGAATCTGCATGAATAGCTAAATGTGTGCAGCCAAAACTGAGCCTGTGCTTGCATCCTACTCTCTGGAAACAGAAAGCACCACCTTATACAGTGAACCAAGGAACAGCATTCCATGATAAAAAATGTGTGAAAAATCATTTGTGTGCAAAAAAATCGTAGCAAGATTTTTGTCTCATTTAAGCTCCTCTTAAAATTGACTTAAATTAATTTTAGGTGATGTGTACTTTATTTGTTCATGAGTCAGATAAGGGGCAGAATTAACACAGTCAGACAGAGGTCGCCTTTGGAGTCAAGATCTATTAAGAGAACCATACTGGCTTTCAAGGCAAAACACAAAAGAAAAGTTATTTTAAATTATCAGCTACTATATAAACAAATACATACCCAAACCTTCTGATTCAAACAGGCAGGTATCATCCACCCCTACATCTCTGCACCAGGATAAGAAATTTGCTGTGTTGTCCCGTGCAAAAAAAGACCCTGAAGGAGCATTGGCTTTGCATGGAATCTTCCGTACCGGTAAGGTCTGAAAAACAGAAGTTCTCTCTTTAGACAAATGATACATGCTAGAATAATATTTAAGCATTTTGAAATCAATATGCAGGTTATTGCCACCAAAATATTTCCCTGTCCATTAAAGAATTCCAAGCAAAGAATGAAAAGTGAATTTAACAGCATGAAATTGTCAACCGCAAAGTCTTTTCAGAAGTATCATGATCAGCTATAACAGTATGAAGTTCAGAGCTGAATCAATATTAGCAACTTCTTAGGAATATTAGCAACTACAATTTCGGGAATTAGTGTTTGGTCCAGTTCACTGAATTAAAAAAAAAAAAAAAAAAAAAAAAGACAGACTTTAAACTAGGAAGTGAAATTTCCCAAAATTAAGGGTGAATTAGTTTCAGATCTAAGTTAGGAGGGAATCATAGTGTAGAGTGATAGGTTTTGAGGACTGAAAACTGTGAACACTTGAGAAACACCACTGTCTCCCTATTAACAACACAGGTAAGCCCCCTATCCACAACACAGACGTCATCTAGTAGCTACACAATCAAGGTCTAACACAGAGCCAGGCTCTCAATGCACCAGAGTAGTTCCATTTATGTGATTTCAATATCAGAGGAGATGCTACTGATATAGCAGGACCTTGTACTGAAAAACAAAGGAGGACTGGTTGGAGATGTGGAGGTCGGGGCCGCCTTGGCTGCAGTGACCATGAGATGGTGGAGTTCAGGATCCTGCGAGGAGGAAGCTAGGCAATAAGCAGGCTTGCAACCCAGGACTTCAGGAAAGCAAACTTTGGCCTCTTCAGATCATATCTAGCTCTCATTCCCCCATAATTCTAATTCCAATTAACTTTTTTTCACATTTCCTTCTTTTGTAGAAATCATGCTTATGTTTCAAGATATTTACAAGGAGATATTAATACTTTTCTATATTGTATTAGCAGGAAACTCTGACCAGTTTTCCATGCTATTTTAAGGAAAAGTCCAAGTAAACCTTGTGTCACCTCCTGGACTATCCTGGAACAAGGGAGGGGAAGGAGGAAGAAAGTAGGGAAGACAGCTATTCACTAAATCCAGAGTAAATAAAAACCAAAAAAAACCTGAATTCTTCCAAGGGCCTCTAGATATGGAACAACCTGACAGATCAGAGCACAAGGAAGTTAACCACTACTTTGAATCAATTTTTCTGATGGGAAAAAGTATATAAAAAAAAATAAAAGGTAAAAAAAGTAGAAGTGCTCAGGTCCTCACAGACCAGGGTTTTCTTTTTACTTTTTTTTTTAAAGCTATTAGCACATTAGCATTACGCACATTTCTCAACTAGCACCTTTTTCACATCACACTAATTCCTTCAGAGAAACAATGAGTATCTGTACCTTGAGGCAAATTCTCATTATACTCTACAGACTGCTTCATGGGTTCAATTTCCCCTTGTGATTTACAGCCTTTAGGAAGAAGTAATGCAACATTTTTCTGTCTCTGCCCACATCTACATCCTTTCTCAGGAGATCTGAATTGGACAAGTCTAATACTCTTTAAGAAGCACCTGCTTCTGTTAAAAGGAACCAAACATGCAACATACTTGATCATATTCTCACAGAACCAAATTATCAGCAGCTATAAACACCATTAAAATCAAATGGAATTAAATCATTTTCCCATAATACCTCTGCTTGGACAAGAGTATCTGAAGTGATGCACGGACGTTGAACCAACTAAGTTAACAGGTCAACATAAGGAGATCAGACAAATCATATCTGACAAAACTATACCCTTTGGAATTTTTTAATGACGACATCCAAGTCAAAGCATAAATGCTGGATGACCTTCTGATGGATTAGCAGCACTGTGACAGGAACAAGATGACCAGAAGCCAGCTCCAATATTCCTGGCACCTGCATACTTGTGCATAAGATACTTCAGAGAGCACGGAAAGGAGTTAAAGCTACAGTTACTTTCTGTCTGAGAGCAGACCTGCAGTGTCAAATCATGTCACCTACCAGTTCACTCCTCAGTTCTCTTCTCCGCATTTTCCACAGTGCGTATGTGTTACTTTGCTCTCAGGTTCTCCTTTGCAGAAAACTAGCGAGTCTTTTCCAAGACAGAAACTGTTCACCACCCCAGGAACAGCTCAGAAGGGTACTACAGGTGAAATCTTACCAGCTCTGTTTCCTCCCACTCAGTTCTCCAACTCCAGCCCAGCTGATTCTGTACCTTTAAACTACTTTGTCCTAAGACATTCCCCAATAACCAGCCCATATTCTTTCATGTCATGCTAGGAGTATTAAACACTGTCCTGGAAGTCTGTGATAAACCCCTTGTATTATTTCAGGAAATCTGAACTAGGAAAAAAAAACACACACACACAAAAAAAATTGTTCTATTTGGCTGGTGACTGTCATCTGGCAATCAGAGGAAACCTGGGCCCAGTGTGGGCACAACCAACCTGTTCTACTCGGCCCTTAGCCCAAAGGGTGTGAGTAAGTGTGCAGCACTGGTCCTGGAGAGCAGCAGCTGCTCCTTGGCACAGATGCTCTCAGCAGTTGAAAAGCAGCAAGAAGCAAGGAGAGAGCCAGGAGAACCTGCGCTGCCTTTCTTACAAGGGGCTGTTGGGAAGGCATTGCAATGCCTGGCAGGACCGCAGGAAACTCTAGTTTTCCCCTGGCTCTCTGCTGCTCCCCAGTAATAACAGCACGTGAATAAATCTGGTTCTGAATATTTCATATCTTCTGATTTAGGTAGATCGTAATGACTGAATATAGAAATGCTTTCAAGAAAAGCAATTTGGAACAGATGGTTTATGTGTCAGAAACCTGTGCAGTTAGAGTCAGCAAATAAACCATCTAAAACTTCACGTACGTAATGGACTATCCATAAATTACACTTCCATACCTTGACAACTAAGACAGACCTTTAAACATGTCAGTCAACCTAGCTTCACTGTGAAACTTAGACATTCACAGAGCTCACAACATTTCTTTTACAATTGTAAAGGTCACAGTGTCTTTTAGAAGTACATTTTTGTAATAACAGCTATGGACAGAAGATAATAAGAGTCCAGGTACAGAACTATCACACTTAACTAATTAGGCTCATGATATTCTCACTATGAATAGTGACAGAAAAGAAGTCTGATTAAGAAGTGCCCTAGACAACTCAGAAATGCTGAACACCCAACTGTAAAAACAAAGCGTGTCCTGGACTACAGAAGGGAAAAAAACTACATTAGAGAATGAAAAAAAATAAAAGCTCAAGTCATTTTATGAAACAAATATTACACAGGTAAATATTCCTGGCATCACATGATCTCACTAAAATGTAGCATTCTGTATTTCATCCCATTTCCAACAATATTAGGGTCTTGCTGAAGAGAACAGTAAAAATGTCCTCTCCACTCAACAATAGCACCACCAGGTTTATCACGGAAATCAAGGAAAGACTCATATTTTCGTATCACTTAATAAATTTCCCTACCACCTTTTAAATAGAAGTCTACTTTTTTAATATTTTCAAAACTATCACTGTAGTATTCAACCTATAACACATGAAAGCTCTTATTTAAAAATGGTTTCATACACAAATATTTTTTACTGATTTGTAGAAATGGCCTATCTCAAAAGTGCTTTCTAACAGATCATTCTGAAGTAATTAGGTTTCCATATGGCAAAAGTGACTTTTGTTGACATAGTATAGTATAACCTCAGTTGCTTTGAAACAGCAGTGGCTGCAATTACTCCTATCAAATATCATGAAAACAGTTCCCCAGTTACACTCCTTTTACAATCTTGTCTTGTTGATGTGCGTGCATGTGGTTTAATGCAGGATGTGAAAGTGTGAGTGAAACAGATGATGCAATCCTGGAAAAATGCTGTCAGGTTCACTTCGAAACCCAAAAGGGACTCTCTTACACTGATGCTCTGAAATCACATGGAAAAATGTATTTTTTGTACTGTTTTTCCAAAATGAGGGTCTACAAATCCATATTAAAATCCTCATTCAAGCCATATTTTTAAGATTCCTCATCATAGTCCCCTCTTTGAACAGATGACTTTTTGAACTGTCACTCGCACTTGAATAAAAGGAAAAACATTAGCAATATTGTTTACTATGGAGGAGGGTTACAGCTAGCTGGGATCTCATAGGAAAAATTTGCTTTTATCACCTGATGACCTACATTAACCAAAATGGGGGAAAATTACACTGTGGAGACTGTATCTGACTACAGTGGGGTCTCTCATGTGGCACTTTGGTGTTACATAAGCATAAATTTGTACTGAAATTTGAGTATATCAGCTAGATAGAACATGTACCCATTTCAGAGCTTTTTACAATTTTGCCTTGAACTTTGCTGCTAGCCACAGAGATATTCTCTTCCTTCTTAAATTCTTCCCTCATTTTGCTCAGGTATTCTTAGAAAAGCCCTCCTCTCCCTTATAAAATCAGAACTTGCTCTTTAGGACAGGGAATACAAAGAGAAGTTCTGTCACAATCTTCTCTGTAAACATCATTTTGCTCCTTGTCTTTTACTAATTTAAACATAAGCAAACTGAAGGTCATTGCTACAAGAACTTCCTCTTACTGCTCTGTTACAATTCACCTCACCACGGAGTGACAATACCCCTAGCCAGCCATCATTTATTCCATTGCTATTCTTAATTCTTCAGGAACTTAAACCTACAATGTTTCGGATCACATTTATAAATCACAGAAGTGGTGTCCCAGACACTCATTTCAGCAAAGAAAAATTAAGTTTATCTTAGCCTGCTTTGCAGTGCCAGAATTCAGGTGTAGCAAATAGCCATAAAGTACAGACAAGTATGAACTAGACATTAAATGAATGAAACTCTACACAAGGCAAAATAACTACACCTTGGCAAGGTGGGCCCAGTTCAGTTTCCCCCCTACCCCATTTACCGTGGGAGAGAACAATCAAAAACATGTGCTAAATGCATATGGAAAATGGATAGAAGGAACTCTGTGAATATGGAAATAAATACATAGACTTTAAAATGAAGCATCTCCCAATGCAAAAGAGACAACCTAAGAAAAAAAAAAAATTGAATTCCCTTAGCCCTCCCAAAGATGAAATAATAATTAAAATCTAGGAAATTAAAAAAAGAAACACCCAAAAAAAACACAAAACCAAACCACCACCAAAAAAAACCCCACACACCCAAAAATCCCCATCAACCATAAACATGGAAATTTTGAAGGCTTAGGAGACATCAATAAGAATTGCCAAACCTTTCAACAGACATGGAAGCAGGAACAGCTTCCAGAATAATGAAAAATGGCATTGTGCTTACAACAAAGAAAGCATCCCTAAGCAATTCACTTAACAATTGGCAGAACACTGTCTTTCAGTGAAATACAGTCTTTGCACTGTCATATTCAGTACTGTAGAGAGATGTCATTTTAATGGAATAGCAGGTTGAATTTCAAGTTTAAAGATCATGTGTTGACCAGATTTTTACCCTGCGTAATCACTGCAAAGATCATTAAAAGCCAAAAATCACTCATTATCAACTTCCCCTATTCTAAGAAAGCATTTGTGATCACTTTGGAATACCTAATGCATTTACGATATGCCAATAAAAATAATTAACATTATCAAGGCTTTATATCAACATACAGACTACAATGTTAAAATAAATACAGAACTAAGCAAATAGTTTAGACATGCTCTTAGTATCAAAGTAAAAGGCATTCTCCCACTTCTCCCACGTAGCATTAGTTTTAACATCTTAAGAGTACGTATAGATGGAGAATAAGCTTAATTTAACAACTATACAGTTTTAAAAGTTAAGATTTATTTCATGGCTTTGTTTTTCTAAGTGCTCTGTCCAAGACACAGCTTACTGGTCACACAGCAAAAGCTAAAAACATGAGTTATAATTCAAATAAAGATGGGGTTACTAAATAGCTGTGAAAAATTAATTTAACAGAAATGCTCTAATTCCTACTTCTAGCAGTGTGTTAGAAAGCCAAGGAATAAAAGAGAGGATTCAATTCACATACAACGCACCAGACAACTGGGATACCCAGAAGTCAACAATGGCAAAAATTGGTAAGGCAGAAGCTTCATCCACCAACTTTAGCACATGTGATTATTTGATCACTAATTTAAATGTAGTCAAGGGACGTGTCCATTTCAACATGGGGGCAAAAATCACATCAGCCAGAATAAGTGACATCTATCTAACTGAAAGCAAAGGCCTCAGTAAAATACGACATAGGATGAATTTCTGTTAAGATCCAACAGATAGTCAGCAACTCAATTACCTGGAAATGTCTGGAAAAAGAAACTAAAGGAGGAAAAATGTGGGACATGCAAATGAATCAGAAGGCCACTTGTGAGAGGCTGGCCATCGGGCAGCTGGACGACACACAGAGACCAACAAGCGGGAACCTTCCACTGGAGAACAAGTGAGGCACAATTGATGGAAGTCGGCAACAAAGAGCCTGTTTATACAGATGTCAGACCCTGTTCCTGCCCGTTCCATTTGTGTAATTGAGGATGGGATTAAGTCACTATAGTCCAAAGTCTTGGGGAGGTCTATAAATTGACTTTCAAACTTTCATCTAACATCTATGCTTACTGATAAGGTCACTTTTATTAATAGTCTTTCAGAGATCTTGTAGAATTAATTTACAAAATTAAATTAAATTAAAAGCCATTACTTCTACTTATCTGCCATCTGAAAATGCTAGCAGGCCAGCGTAAAAATCAAAGGTTGTTTCTTCTTTTTCTAATTCTATAATAGCATTAAAGAAAGAGACTACCATTAAACAGCATTAAAAGAGAGAGATTACAACTAAAATAAAAAAAGAAAAGTTTATTACAAATTTTTAAACAGAGAAACTAAGACAGAGACACTAAGGTAAGTCATGGCAAAGACCTCCTTGCAGGGTTCGTGAGAACAAATGCAAGAGGCAAATCCTGCGTTTCAGTAGTTCACTCGCATTCAATAAATTTTCTGTACTTTGCCCTTAGACCTCTGGTTTCAGAATTTATGTTTAGATGCTGTTGGGTTCTTTTTAAATTAGCATTTCATAAGAGGTCTCTTAAATATCTAATTAGAGCAGAACAGAGCAAGTCTCGTAGTTTCTCTTACAGCTTATCTTCAATATGTGATGGTGAGCTTTTCCCCAGCACAACCACAGAAGCTAGAGCTGAATTAGCAGAGTTAGAAGAAGCTGACGAATCCTGGTTTCTGAGTTTCTCTCATTTATACTGTAATTTGATGAGGAAAAACAGGAGGATTGCATTTGAGTAAATTGTTTGTGGCTATTTCACTGTCACACAGCAGGACCTGGGAATGAACATGGCGACTATATCCATAAGCAGCAATTTTTCCATGAGATACAAAATGGTCAAACCTGAGCGGATTTTCACAGGATATTTCGAAATCATCTTATTAACCCACAATCATGTCTTATCAAATGTCACATTCTTGAAGGGGGTATGAGTCTCTCAAAATAAAGTTAAATATGAAAAATATTAAATTTTGGCAAAAACAACTCATTTTATTCTCAGAAATTTCAAAATCACTTTTTCCCTTTAATCATTCCAGAAGAACCCAAGGTAAGGACAATGTTTAGAAAATTTCCACCAGAATAGTTGAAGTCCATCACAACACATTATAGGTTCTAAAATTTCACATCGAAAGATGTTTCCCATACTTTCAAGCACAGTGTGGTGTAATATAAAAATATTATATTGGCTATATTCAAATAACCAATATATTNACATACAACGCACCAGACAACTGGGATACCCAGAAGTCAACAATGGCAAAAATTGGTAAGGCAGAAGCTTCATCCACCAACTTTAGCACATGTGATTATTTGATCACTAATTTAAATGTAGTCAAGGGACGTGTCCATTTCAACATGGGGGCAAAAATCACATCAGCCAGAATAAGTGACATCTATCTAACTGAAAGCAAAGGCCTCAGTAAAATACGACATAGGATGAATTTCTGTTAAGATCCAACAGATAGTCAGCAACTCAATTACCTGGAAATGTCTGGAAAAAGAAACTAAAGGAGGAAAAATGTGGGACATGTGAATGAATCAGAAGGCCACTTGTGAGAGGCTGGCCATTGGGCAGCTGGACAACACACAGAGACCAACAAGCGGGAACCTTCCACTGGAGAACAAGTGAGGCACAACTGAGGGAAGCTGACAACAAAGAGCCTGTTTATACAGATGTCAGACCCTGTTCCTGCCCGTTCCATTTGTGTAATTGAGGATGGGATTAAGTCACTATAGTCCAAAGTCTTGGGGAGGTCTATAAATTGACTTTCAAACTTTCATCTAACATCTATGCTTACCGACAAGTTCACTTTTATTAATAGTCTTGCAGAGATCTTGTAGAATTAATTTACGAAATTAAATTAAATTAAAAGCCATTACTTCTACTTATCTGCCATCTGAAAATGCTAGCAGGCCAACGCAAAAATCAAAGGTGGTTTCTTCTTTTTCTAATTCTATAATAGCATTAAAGAAAGAGACTACCATTAAACAGCATTAAAAGAGAGAGATTACAACTAAAATAAAAAAAGAAAAGTTTATTACAAATTTTTAAACAGAGAAACTAAGACAGAGACACTAAGGTAAGTCATGGCAAAGACCTCCTTGCAGGGTTCGTGAGAACAAATGCAAGAGGCAAATCCTGCGTTTCAGTAGTTCACTCGCATTCAATAAATTTTCTGTACTTTGCCCTTAGACCTCTGGTTTCAGAATTTATGTTTAGATGCTGTTGGGTTCTTTTTAAATTAGCATTTCATAAGAGGTCTCTTAAATATCTGATTAGAGCAGAACAGAGCAAGTCTCGTAGTTTCTCTTACAGCTTATCTTCAATATGTGATGGTGAGCTTTTCCCCAGCACAACCACAGAAGCTAGAGCTGAATTAGCAGAGTTAGAAGAAGCTGACGAATCCTGGTTTCTGAGTTTCTCTCATTTATACTGTAATTTGATGAGGAAAAACAGGAGGATTGCATTTGAGTAAATTTTTTGTGGCTATTTCAGTGTCACACAGCAGGACCTGGGAATGAACATGGTGACTATATCCATAAGCAGCAATTTTTCCATGAGATACAAAATGGTCAAACCTGAGCGGATTTTCACAGGATATTTCGAAATCATCTTATTAACCCACAATCATGTCTTATCAAATGTCACATTCTTGAAGGGGGTATGAGTCTCTCAAAATAAAGTTAAATATGAAAAATATTAAATTTTGGCAAAAACAACTCATTTTATTCTCAGAAATTTCAAAATCACTTTTTCCCTTTAATCATTCCAGAAGAACCCAAGGTAAGGACAATGTTTAGAAAATTTCCACCAGAATAGTTGAAATCCATCATAACACATTATAGGTTCTAAAATTTCACATCAAAAGATGTTTCCCATACTTTCAAGCACAGTGTGGTGTAATATAAAAATATTATATTGGCTATATTCAAATAACCAATATATTTCTTTGATCTATGGAATCATAGTGGATAACTTTTCACTGGCAGTCTGAATAACAAATGTAAGAAGGCGTTCAAATTCCTTGATGTAATAATTATAACACCAGGTATACTCCTATATTACAGTCATGCCTCCTCTTCCTTTTCCTCCTGTTTTTCTCTCAATGATCAATCTCACACTTGGTGACATTTTGAAGTGGGAGGTGGGGTAGGGGGTTCCCAGCCATTTCTGTAAGATTAGTTCCAAATGGTGCTTTACCTAACACGGGCCAAGTGTCAAAGAAGACTGCGATAAAGATCTATGCAGTCTAAAGGAAGACCGAATTTTTTCAGATGCTTTATCTATTCACTTTTTGGATTTCCAGATGTTTAACAAAGACACAATTTTCATGCAGATGATGGAAACATTCAGAAAGAATTTCACATGTAGCTCACTGCAGGTAAGTCTGATTCTCCAAAGCCCTGGATGCTCATTTTTAAGAAAAATTGCATCTGTGCCTTTATGATAAAGAATCAGATTTTCTGTGAGTTTTCCAATTAGAAACCACAAGGAAACTGCTAGAGCCCTGGGAATTCTAAGCTGGAGTAGAATTTAAAAATGTCCATGATTTGAAAAACATGTTGGAATGTTAAACCTATACAGCCAAATTTCCAAAACAGCTTTAAATCAGTCTCTAAAGTTGTGAACAAAGCTTTACTGTATATTTGAAGCATTTGGGGCCAATTTACATAAACAAACCAAAATGGGAATACATGCTTGTTTAAATAAACAAATTAGATATAATTACGATATCTATAAATTGATGTCTCCGCCTGAAAGTGAATTCTGTTTTCTCCTTCTGCATTGCAGTCATCATTTATGGTTGTATATTAACTGCTCCCATTGTTTCAAAAAATTTGGCTTATTATTGTAAATTCAAGACTCAGTATTGGTAAAAGGACGAGATTCTGGTTTTCTTGCTTATTCATTATTCCCTAAAAACTACTAACACTAAGTTTGACCTAAGAATTGCACAATTAAGTCAAAGATAGTTGGTCTAAATTATTTTTTCTCAAGCTTTTAAGATATATGCTAATTTCCGTTCAAGTCCCTCATCTTACATTTCTGTTCCAGACTACTCCTAATAGCCTAAATAAAAAGTCCCATAGAAAGACCTGTTACAAAGATTTTTACAGTTTGCTTTAAAGACTTAACAAAATAAATAATAGGAATGTTACAATGCATTTCACATAAAGGCAAAATCCATCAAATCTAAAAATGGCTGTTTATTTCTTTCAAAAAATATGCCTTCCCTACTTGCAACACTTGGACTGAAGAAATGGTAAAAATGTTATGAAAACTTCCAGCTTTAATACAAATTCTATGAAGTGTCCATGTGTTAGTATTCCATACAAAAACAAAGTTAATCAAAAAAACTTGAGACGTCTTCTGGTTAACTGACATTAGAAGTCAAAGTTTGGTTCTGCTCTTGACCTGATTTGCAGTCTGAATGATTAGGATCTTTTTCCAAAGCAGGAGCTAACAGGCAGTTAACTGCTCAAAGCTGCACTGCTTTTTCCATGACACCTACCTGGAGAGGCAGATTCTGATTATTTCTGCAATATTAAATTAGAGCAGATGGAGGGGTACACAGGAGAATCCTCACCTCCGGTTTGCTGACAAAAGCAAGGCCAGTTCACACAGAGATTACATGTGCTCCAGCCAAAGGGTGGAACATACCATGCTTTCCCAAGGGCAAGAACTATCAGTGGGAGGAATGATCTGGGGAGACAGGATGTCTCGGTGTTCCTTCCAGGATTGTATAGCTCTTCCCCCCCTCCTCCTA
>VZTO01026331.1:0-52313 GCA_013400615.1 Syrrhaptes paradoxus | reverse complement strand
TTTTTACTATTTGATTTCTTCAGTTAAAAAAAAAAGACAATTCAAACAATTAATTCCTGTGTGTAAAATAATGCTTCTTTGCCCAGCCAATCTTTGTTTTGTATTTCTGGATTCTCAGGCCATTTGTTTTTCCCCTCTCTGGCCTCTCAGTACATACTTCCCACCCATTCCCATCCCTGAACTGCTTCCCTTGACTGTACACACCCAATCCAAAGTATCCTTCTGTCTCAGCTTCTTGCTAAGGCTGTTTCAAAGCGCTTCCTGTATCTTTACTAAGGACACTTGTATCTGCCCCACCAGCTCCTTTATCCAGTCCCCACAGTTCAGTCACTACTTCCTTAGAAGCTTGAAGCTCCTACCCTCCTCCTAACTCCTGCCCTACAAACTCCCATTCTCTCCCCATCCTGTAAGCCTGGTTCCAGTCCATCACTCTACTTCTCTATGTATTCACCTTTCCAGAGAGCTGCAACCTCAATTCTTGTCTTTTCCACTTTCAAATGAATCGGCACTGTGGATAAGCATGGAATGGACACCAGAAAACTAAGAGTCGGTACCACATCTCACTGGTTAGAACTCTACTTATTAGGAAAGTTGTGTTGTGCATACAAATTTTTTCAACATTAATGCTGACAATCGGAGAAGTCAGCTAATTTTTCAGATACTAATAGTTTGCCCAATTTTTTGACAGGTTTTTGAATGGCAACCAAATGCACATCTCTAATGAAAAAAGTCAACTATTCTCAAATTTGAAATTCCTTTCCCAAAGAAAGGAGGAGTTCCAATTACTTGAACAAGAAGTCAGAAAACATTTTTAAACTTCTTTTTCTCTAGCATGACCCTTAGGAGCCAGTAAAATATTTTGGCTTTAAGCTGTATTAAAAGAACCAGTCAACAAATGTCAGTCACCCAGCTTGAAAGTTGTTCTATCTGTTCTTCCTGATAAACTTTAAGATATTTTGGGGTTTTTTTCCACAATATGGAGGGTGATTCTTTTTAATTTCTCAGGACAGGAAACCTATTCTTTTGCAGCTGTTGGCATGATCAAGAGAGTTGAAACTTAATAGACATTTAAGGGCGTCAGTGAAAACCCATGCTGTATTTCTTACGGATCTAGCATGAGAAACAATAAACCTGAGATTTTGAAATGCAGTCTGCTTACAAAAACAGAAAGCCAAAGAAAAAAATTGTTATGAACTTCCTAAGTGCTGTAAAGTAACTCTAAAAATTTGAAGAATAAAGCACATCAAATTACACAAGACTTACAAGCACTTTTAAAACTCACTATTTTGACTCAGTTTCAGTCTTCCATCTGTAAAATGGAAATAATATTTTACAGATGTCCAAAAAAAATAGTTATCTAATATTTGTGAAGTGTAGATATTTATTTTGAGGTAATTCCTACAAATTAACAGACGAAAACAATTCAGCATTCATGAAAGATCTGGATGTATACAGCAGATAATAAGACAGCAAGCTGCACACTGAATGACAAAGAAAAATAAATATATAAACTAGGTTACAACAGTATACCAGTCAGCTGGCATTTCCCATGCACTGTATGAGGCATTGAATTGGGGCTGCAAGGGTAAGGGGGAATACAATAACATAGTTAAAGGCCCAGCACATGAAGAAGGTGGATAGGCTGTGTTAGTTTGTGTAATGTCAGTCTGCTGTTCCCTTATTTGAGTCCCTTTGCAGCCTAATGTTTTTTACACTGTTCTTCTAAAATACATGTCGACACATACACACTGCTACAAAAACCAAAAGTGCTTCAAATCAAACCACAGCAACAATCTGAAAAATTAAAATATCTACCCATATAAGGAATTTTGAGATCTCTGATTGGAAAACCACTTAAAACCAACTGATACAAATACTAAAAGCCATTGAAATGAACTTTTCTAGAATTTTTTTCTGACTTTAACATGAAAAACGGTCTTCAATGTTTATGTTTTCCAAAAGTTATTTGCATAAACCAAGTAGTCACCTTCAAGTGCAATATCAACAACCATGCTGAATTTGACTGGAATTCCTGGAAAAACGGGAGTCTTTACATACAGTTGAGCCAAAATCCTTCCTCCCCTCCCTTTTGCTAGTGAGATTTTCCATCACGAACAGCATGGAAAGGAAGCAAGTCACAAATCATGGACCCTGCACAATCTCCTCAAACACAGTTTCTCCACTCCTAAGGTGCAGCAGATGTCAATACAAAGCACTTCTCTCACATATACTTTGGGGGTCACGATCAGTTACCAAGAAGTATGCTTGTAACACTAGGAAAGTAAACACACAAATATAGATGAATTATATCAAAAGTTTTTAGAACATAGGTCTTTAACAATTGTCATTTCAAAAAGACTTCCTTTTTTGATTATTAAAACAGATCATTATCATACAGCATTATTAGCAATAATACACAGGTATCACCAATTTCAAGCACTTCCTTGAAGGTATCTCTGTGCTACTGAATGCTCATTACTGCAGATGATTCAAAATCAGAAGCTAACTTAATCTGTACTACTTCTAATAAAGGTGTATAAAAGCAAGATTAAAAATAAGCAGTATCATATTGAAATTGCCATTTTTTTCCAAATAATATTAATTTAATACTTTTAGTGATGTGTTTTGTGACACTAAATAGCTACCCTAGCACTAGATGATGACCCACATCATACCCACCAGACACCAAATTCTAAAGCTACCACCATTCGTATTCTTCCAATTAAGTATGCTCACAATTGTAGCCGGCGTCCATACATTCATGAATATTACACAATCCTCTAAAAATATTTCTAGAAAACACAAATTTTCTGAATTTGAAGATTTAATTTCTTTCCTAGGTCTAGATAGTCAGAAGATAAATATATTTTTTCTTTCTAGTTACAGCAATTATTCACTAACTTTATATTTCTTGTGCAATATTTATGTAGTAAATGTTAATATAAATTCAATATTGTAACTTCAACACTTAGTAATATAATATACATATAAAAGTATCACACTTGCCAGTGAACACACAGAAAACTCCAATAGAAATTTGTTATACCAATCCCTGGCTCAAATCAATTCACAGTTTGAGTATTTTTCAGCTAATATCCTTCAAAATATAGTTTATTTATATTGTAGAGGAATATGTATATATATATGAAACATTTAGGATTAAAGCTTCTTTACTCTATAAACACAACAAAAAAACCCACATGGTTTTATCCCAAGGAAATTATTATCTATTGCCTTGATTCTGCAAGCAGAGTCATATGAACATTAATGTACATGGAGTCTCTATAAGGTTGCACAGGTCTACCTGTACTCTAACGTAGAACAGGGATATGCAAAGGGTTTTAATGATAAAATTTTGCTTCTCTGATCCTGTTCTGTTTCTCCCAAATCAAAACTTAAACATTTCAAATGTAAAAAAAAATTACTCATATGCCTATTCCTAAGCCTTTATTTTTAAAAAGCACAATAACAGCTTAAAAAAACAGCAAAAGGCTTTAGGGAAAGATTTTTTTGTTGGAGTAACTTCAGGTAAAACATTTAAGAAGTTGAGAGGAAAGAAAACAAATAAGACCTGTACGCAGGAAACAAATTCCAAATGTACAAGGTAGTGAAAAGTACAAAATAAAATAAGAAGGTATTTTCCTCTTTCAGCTAAAATAATTGTTATGAATAACATCTTGAGAATATTTTTTTATCTCTATAACATGAATAAAATAACTACATTTTCCGTAAGCAGCTAGCTGTTGTGACAGTGGACTAGTATAAACTCCTAACATTAGGAAAAAAGCAGTATGAAACTGGCCTAGTCCTGCTTCACACACACTTAAATGTGCTAAAAAATACAATCTAAACCAAACAAAAGTAATAAACATTTCCACACTAAATATTTCTATATGCTAAACATATTTTTCTGAGATAAGGAAATTTAAGACTACATAAACTGTGATAAAGCAACTAACTCAGGATTAATCATGTCAGAAGAAGAAAACCAAAAAACTCACTACAAATAACAAGCAGACAGCATCTTAAATTTCCCTCTGTAAATACACCTATTTTTCATACCAAAAAAGTGTATGCTTTCTGATTAAAAAAAAAAAAAGGCGCCGTAAACACAACCCTGGCAAGATAAACTTGACAGGAACTACATAACTACAGCAGCTCATTTCCTGCTCGTATCTGGTATATTTAAAGGAAACCTCCTTAAATGTAAAATAAGTCAGAGAAGTTCACTACTGGTAGCTTAACAAACTCATTTTTGTTAAAACGAGAGCTGTTTGAAACAGATGACGAAAGAAATGCTAAAGCTAATGTCGCTTCCTGATGATGAAAACTACCCAAGAACTACAACTACTTCTGCACAGTCCTTTTTTTCCTGCAAAGCAGTTACACTCGGCCTCTATACATGCTACGTCCAAAAGAAAACAGCAATTCTGCTGCCACACACTGAGGTAGGGACAGTTAGAGACAACTAGTGGTTCCTCCTGCAATTCACAAAGTTTAAAAATAAAAAGCTGCTTTTTCGAAGTGTAAATGGCTCCTCTCCACGCACGTAGGCCTGAGGCCCTGTTGCAAACAGTGTCTAACAGGACCAGGCAGCACAAAGACAGGAATGGGAGATTAGTGGGAGGGAGGGAGGCCGGGATTGGGGCTCAGCAGGATCTTCAGGCTTTTTAAAATTCAAACTGCTCCCTGACCAATACAAATCACGGACACGCTGCTGACTACTACACGGATTTACAGCATTAAAAACACGCCTTCTATGTGACAGCTATATTAACTTCACCCTTTTAAGCATGTATCAGGGCACCCGGAGGTACTTCAGAAAGTTACTCTACTAGATACATTAACCACTCATTATTGCAACAGATCTGCCTGAACAACTGAAAAACACGATGAAAAAGAAATAAAATATGTAATGTTGATACTTGCTTGCCATGTACAAATTTCCTTTATATACGAAGGATGAAACTTCGTACCTTAAAGCTTCCCTCAATTATATCTATAGGAGCATTTTTATTAGTTCACAAGGTGTCTGTTTGAAATCTACCTCAATTTTTACTAAGTCTCAGACTTAAGTCTTAGTCTGAGATTTGCTTTACTGTAAAGTAGCTACCATTTATTTATAAAAGACCTGACGCTTAATCAACAGTTACTTACAAAACATATTTGACCTGTTAAAATGACACCTAATTACATATTCAAACATCATGGACACAAACAGCCAATAACAACCTCAGGATCTCAAAGTGATATGGCCTGACAAGAAAGGATGACACTTTTTAAGCATTCCTCACTTTTCACTTGATTAGATTTACATTTGATTTTCAAGTACTGTGGGAAAATCTTATCTTCACCTTGGTCCCCTAAATGTCATAAATGCAGCACTTCACACACGATTCCTCTCCTGTTTTCTGTTTTCTAGAAGCATAAAATAGTATTTCTTCTGAATTTAGTACATATTCCTGTAACACATACAGCACACAGACACTGAGATTGTGTAGAGTACCTGATACAATATGCTTGCCTATCTGTATTTCCTGGGTCTGCAGGTGTCTGTGTTGTGTCAATCATCCAACAAGCAATAGTTTTATGCTATAAATATACTAAGTGATTAACACACTAATCAATCGCTATATTATTTAGAGATTAAACCTCTGCACATTACAAATCCATATACATTCGAACTTTTGAATGTTCAGAATGCATTAAAGAAAAGGTGATAAAGAAGAGAGGTGCTATTTTTGTTCCTGGGTATTTACACTGTCTCTTTTCCCCTATTCCTCCACTTACTCCTTCCCCAGTTCAGAGGGCTGTCTGCGCTGGGACCTTCCTTCCTTGCCCTGGTGAAGTTGTAAATATGGAAAAGGCTCAGTGCACATTTGCGGCTAATTGTATTGTTTCCTCCTGCTCCTCTCTGCGTTGAGGCCTGTCACCGAGAAGCCGCTTCGCCTTTCTAATCCCCGAGCTGGAGTAAAGGCGCTGGCCGGCGGGCCTGCGCTCTCCACCGGGCCTGGGCCTCCCGGCAGCCCGGGAGGAACCAACCTCCTCCGCTAAACTCGAGCAAGCAGGAAGAGGGGCTACGAAATAAACACCTCCGGTTGCCACTTATTCCTCTCTACCCCGGATAACAGCTAATCCCCTCTGCTCCCGGCAGTGCTGGGCCGCCTGGGCTGGGAGGCCCGGCCCGCTGCTGGAGAGGGCAGGGAGGGGAAGGGGAGACAAGGAGGGAGGATTACCTGAGCAAATCGGCGTCTGAATCCAACGAGAATCCGAGAGAGGGGGAGAGAAATCCGCCCCCCTCCCTCCTCAGAGGAGTCGCCGCCGCTGGGCCGCCGCCGCCGCCGCGGAGCAGGAGGAGGAGGGGAGATAATATAACAACAATAATCCGGGCCGGGAGGGGGGCTGGCTCCTCTTCCGTCTCCTCCTCAGTGCAGCGAACATGTAGAGCCGGGGGTAAGCGGCCGAGACAAATCCCTTCCCCCTGAGCCTGCTTCACAACATCAACACGGGCCGGGCCAGGCCGCGCCGAACCGGTTCCGAGACACACTCCAAGCCGCGGGGGAGCAGGGGGGTGGCCGTGGGGGCAGCGCTGCCAAGGTGCCGCCGCCGCCGCTCCCTCTGTGTGTGCGAGTGCAGGAGCGCGGGGGAGGGGGCAGCCTGGGCACGGTGAGTCGGTACCGACCGGGGGGGTAAGGGGAAGAGGAGGAGGAGGGGGGGGGGAAGGATCCTGTGTGTGTCTCTCTCGCTCCCTCTCAGAACAAAATGCCGACCGGAAGTGCAGCTGCAGGAATGACTCCCTCCACCGGCGCCAAACACCAACAGCCTCCCCCTTCCCTTCGCTGCCTCCTCCTCGCCCGCTCGCTCCCTCGCTCAAACCAGCGTCGCTTCCGCCGCCGCCGCCACTGCGCTGCTCCCCTCCCAGCGCCGCCGCAGCTGGAGTGGCTCCCTCCGCCTCGCCTGGCCTGGCGGCGGCGGGCACAGCTGAGGCTCCGCGGCGTGGCTGTCGCTCTCCTTCCCCACCCCTTCAGCTGCCGCCGAACGAGACCGGAGTTTACACTTAAGCCTGCGCTAAGAGGAAGGCACCCAGCAATTTGTGAAGAAGTGACCGTTGAAAAAAACCTCACGTTTTGGGTTTTGTTTTTGTCTTCCCCAAGGATGGTAGGGAGGAGGACTGCAAAATGCCACCTCGCAGGAGGCAGACCTAAAAGGCGCCTTAAAATGAACCCACAAAGGCGGCGGTCCGTCCCCCACCCCCCAGCCCCAGCGGGTGAGATGTGTCAGACCGGGGCATTTGCTGGAGTTACTGTTACCGCCAATGTCCGTCTCTGTGGGGGAGCAGGGGCCGCGCCGCAGGAACTGAAACACCCGACGCGGAAAGCGTTGCCGGGGCAAGGGATTTCCAGGTGGACATACCGAACTGGAGTGGGTTTTAAAAACAACCTTTTTGGACGAGCACGGGGGAGAATGCTGATGTTCACCTGAAGGGTCCTTCGCTGGAGGATGATGATCCCCACCGCCACCAGATTTACTGGAAATATTTTAACTGTGGGTTCCGAAGGACTGTTTGGAGGAGAGTGTCCTAGTCTGAAAGATTTTCTGGTGTTCCTCTGTACAGGTAAAACTGTGAATAATCATAGCACAGGGTAATAGTGAAGAAGCATTTATATCTGATGAATTAGCTATGTCTTTTCTTACTTCCTTATGTGGTCTTGCTCCTTCAGTATTTGGACAAAAATCCCTTGATTTCTAGAGGAAGCCTTGCATGTGTGTCCACTTCTGGATTCAGTCATACAGCTGGACACAGCTGTAGATACCCTGTGACATATAAACACATTCTTTCAGCTCTGGATGGATGGCACAAAGGGGCAGTATCTTACACCAATGCACCTGAATCTTTCTAAGTCTTAGGATTTCCTGAATAATGGTCTGTCTTTAATATAGATTTAAAATGCCTCTCTCAAGCCTAAAAAACTATTTAATTCATAATGTTTGATGAATCAAAGTTCATTGTACAACTGTATGTGTTTTTGCTTAAATGGACAGAAATTAAGGTGGCACTGGAGAAGACGGTAATTCAGTACTGGAAATAACTAACATCTAATGGGTACAACCTCACGTAAGTTTAATGGAGGCAGAGTAAACCGGGCTCTGAAAAAAATGTATTACACACCTTTGTTCCAAGTTAATATAAAAGGCCTAATCCTATAATTGTTTATGCATTTACAACTTAAAGATATCCATTGGAAATAAAGGGAAATAATTGGTGTAGTAAATGAAGTGTGTTCATAAGTTTTTGCGCTTCATTTAATACAGCGCAACTCTGTAACTCAGAGGGGGAAATATTTATCTTCTCTTGTTAATAAACTAAAGTTTAATGGACTACCTATTTGGAGTTCACATACCGTAAGTATGTGGACGTAAACACCTATGAATTCACAGGAAAATGTGATTCTGAAATGACAAAGTTGGCCCAGGAATGCTACTTCAATCTGCTTCTGACAGATTGTTACCAATTCATGTTCACAGGAGTCTTTGTGTGATTTTAGTAATTTATTTATACAATTATTTTTTTTCTTAATTGGTGACTTAGTGTGTAAATAAAATGTAAATACTGAAATTTTCCTTTTCGGTTTAGCCAGTACAAACATTATGGTAAGACACAACACCTATTTGACTGCTGTTTAGGTCAGAATTTCCCAGTGCCAATGTCACTGGACCATTTTATGCTTTTAAAATCTTGTTCATCTAAAAGAATTGGCAGAAATGGCTATATTGCCTAAGTACTATGATTTTATTGCCTGCACAAGAAAACAACTATCTTAAGTCTTTAGTTGTTCTAGAAGGTGGTGTTGCAACACATATGAACAAATCAGGATTTTTTTTTTCCTTGAGGGAAATTGAATATTTTTTGTTAGATATTACTGTAATCCACTTTTTTAAAGGAAAGATCAAATTCTTCAGCTGTATTCAGACACGTGGTTCCTTGTATTCCTGTTGTCGTCCACTCAAAGCAATTTATTGCAGAATGGAGGCTCACTATGTTCCTAAAAATACTTTAGTATATATGGGGTTTATCTCATTATCCCTGAAATGGCCAGAAAAAGGGATAAATCAAATATTTCAGAGTATTACCTGAAAACATATCAAGATACTTTAAACCTTGTTTCTGTTCCATGCCTTAGTCATGGGGTGGGGGTAGTCCTAATCTACATGGGAGGAGCTATGCAGTCATAACAACCGTGACTGTGGCACACTGAGTAGACTGCACTGGACAAAGCTGGTGGCAGTGCAGAGGAGGGCAAAGCTCTCTGAATTCCCATGATAAATCCACACCTATATAGTCCTGTAAATGAACTGCATGTTTCAGGGTAAGGCTTTAGAATTTAATCCTACACCTTTTGATGTCAAGGGAGAATGTGTATTTTGCCCTAAACAAATGACTAAGCTCCCATAAATCTAGGCAATTTGCACAGCTGGTTATTCTGAGATTCATTTCTTGTTCTTCAAAGAGTATTTTAATGCAGCTTTAAAAGGCAGGAATTAAAGATCTTCATGCAGAGAGTACCATTTAAAAATGTATTTCTCAAGCAATTTTCACAAAATATACAGTAAGTTTTAAGTACCTCTCTTGCTGCTGTTTACAACTGCGCACTGAGATAGGCTTTCTCGATGCAAAGACAGTGTATGTGTGTACACCATTGAAAATAGTGAAGACTCCTCTTTGACCTCTTCATTCTGATGTTAACTTCCCTGACAGCTACATGTTGTTATTCAACTTCATAAATTATAGACAGCATGTAACATTACAATGAAAATACGCCTGGCAGCCTGGCACCAATGTTTCCTTAAAGGTTGCTTGTTGTCACTAGATTTTTTGTAAAGAATGAGTGAAAATTTATTGTGCTCTTCCATTTTTGTCTCTTTAAGGGCAGGTATAACATACAGGTACCTTTCATTTTAAGTTGTTAATGGGATGCACAAACTTGTTATATTTTACCTTTTAGTAATTTATAGGTAGTATGTATTTCTGGGCAGATTTTAAAAATAATTGTCATGTGTCAGTAAAATAAAAAATAACATTGTTCTTGTATATTTTTTATATTTTTTCAATAACTGAAAATAGCTTTCCTATAAAATTTTGGAAGCTCGTTATCTGAATCTAATATAGTAATGCAATCATTAGCTGTTATCCTAAATTTAAGTATTCAAACTATTTAGAATCTGGTGTTATGGCTGGACTGCCATAGTGAGTAGCAAGAATGTAATAATAAATACATACATAATAATAAAATACATTATATAATAGAAAAAGAGGTCAGTTCTAGGTTACTGAATGAGTGAAGTGGACTGTCCCAGTATTGTTACATCAGACCTGTAAGAACGGACCTAGTAACTGTCGTTCTTGTTGGGACGATAAATTATCAATTATACATTGTCATTGAAAGAAATCTGAAATCTGGCTAAAGATGCTCTGTAGGCTGTTTTCTGTGGATTCACCATTGGTGACCTTCAGAAAGGAAATGGATACCATTCCTGCTATAACTTCCTTAACTTTCCACAAATTCTTCTTTTTTTTTTTAATATGAGCCTTGTGTAACTCTACCCTCTCAAATGTCTTGTTGTGGATAGGCACTGGGAAAACAACTTACTGTCATGTTTTGCAACAGAGATATAGAATTGCATATCAGTTACATAAGAAATCCTGTGTAAGACCTGTGAGGGCCACTGTGGATTATTTTGAGACAATAATGATAAAAACATTTGGGCAATTTTTTTTTCCCACTTTTTAAGGTGTAAAGCAGAGCAATACAGCTTCACAGGCCCACAAGTAAATGTGGATATTCATCTTCTGGCAAATGACAGAAATTAAAAATTAAGGACCGTTGTATTCAGTGCAAGCTGAAAGCCATACTTTTATGGATTAAAGAAATCTGAGCACATCATAATCATGCTTAAAATGCTTTGCCACTCTCTTTTTAATGAACTTGCCAGTAAAAAGAAGATTTAAGACAGATATTATCTAAATCATGTATGTTAAAAAGGCTTCTTGGGCTTCAGCTTTTAAAAACTGCCTCTTTGAAAGAAAGCAGAACTTTTCTATTCTTCGGATACTGAAGTGTTAACCAACTCAGCCAAAAGATTCAAAGGCTACATATATACTAATAGGTTGAACATGCCTGGGACCGTTCTTTGGCATTGAGGCTGGTAGCCACATAATGTTTCATGCCTATATTATTAAATCCTTTTATTCTTCAAAACAGGATGGTCACATGCACCTACTGCCCATTGGGAATGGTTCTTGACTCGCACTAACTCCCAAACTGTGTCCAGGAATTGTTTGGGAAAGTACTAGCTGGCATGCTTTTAAGCCTGTGCCAAGGTCTGTTCAAACACTTTAATACACAACTTTTAGACAAATTATTTCCAACCTCTGTGAATGTTTTGTGCTGGTTTCATTTACATTGCATTTTACAGACACACTTAAAGCAGTCTCCTTGGAGTGAACAGCCAAAACGAAGGTAAGAGGGTACTGTGGTCCCTCACCTAGAGATAAATCACATTCATATTTCCAATTAATTCTTTATTGAAGAAACTCATCACCTAGTTTTTTAACCAAAAATCTGACAAAAGAAAGTTGACTGAAATTTGGCTATCAAGTTAGCTATTTGTTCATGTGAAGACATTTTAGAAAGTGCTATATGGTGGCTAAAACAGCCTTCTAACTTGCAGCAGATGTCCCTTTTTCTTTTAGACATCCTGTGGCCCTCATGAAAGGATGTTATGGTGAGAACAGGAAGAGAAAACATACATTGTGCAATAAAATGAAATAAGCATAAGTAACTTTTCCAGTCCTTTAAATGATGGCTGTTAACATGAATTTGTAATGAAAGTAACTGCTAAAGGCTAATTCATTGATTTTAAGATAAGAATGGAATAGGAGTAAGGATAAATAGAACATCATTGGGTATTTTCTGAATGCTAAGTTTTCCTCTTACAACTTCATTTTTTGTTTGTTTGTTTGTTTGTTTGTTTTAAATATTCCATTTTGTAACTGGAGATGTGTGGGTAATTAGCTTCTCTGTGTGGCCATAGGGACAAACATCAGTCCATCCACTTGGTCATCAATCCAGATGTGTGGGTGCTCCATTAGTGAGCCAGAAAGCACTATGAACTTGTCACAGATTTAATTTCTCACAGACTTGCAATGCCATGCATTATGAAGCACAAAGCCTTTTCTTATTTTTTTTAAACACTTGATGGGGACATTAAGTGGTCCAGAAAATTGGATTGTTGACTTGGAGAAGCTGCCTGAGCTTTTACAATTCAATTATATACAAATAAATGTCTCTGCCTAAGTGGTGCAACTCGGTTCCAATAGAAAAAAGGAAAAGACTGAAAGAATGTATAGCTTTTAGGATGGGTTAGCATGGAATTCTCACGCAGCCATAACTTAAAAATCAAGTTCAAATGATCTCTGTATGAAAAATGTCCTTTTCTGTATCATGATGTATTTAAATTCTAGTTTTTGATGTTTAAATTTCTGTATTTGTCCTCCCACTGTTTTACAATACCTACATGACTTCCCTCAGGTTCACTAAACATAATTCATCTTTGAAGAGAACAGCATGGAAAATCTTGCCTACGATGTATATATTTGGGGAAATAACAGGATAAGCATAAGCAGTTTTCTTAAAGTTTATAGGTAAGTGGGAATTACTCACATATCTTGACTATAATGAAAGAAGACTGGTGTTAATTTATGTTAATTTGTAGTTTTGAGTTACCATTGAAGATTTTGTAGACTTGTCAACTTTCTCTACTATATTTCCAGCAAAGATTGCAATCCAGTGCAAGTACTCACATAAATTGATATAGTGACTCTCCTGAAGAGGCTGCAATACGTATACCTGTGCCTTTGATAGTATATTTTCCACACAGGGTTCAATTCATTAAGGTTGCCTGTTATCCATAATATTACTGTTAGATAAAAATATTACAGCTAGTTGTCATAGACAGTGCTCTTTAAATTCACTGTAAGTAGTAGTTAAACTTTCTGTAAAAAGAACAGCCTCCATGAGAACATGGATACATGTCACCACCCAAACCAGAGACACATGTGGGTGGCACATGTTTTGTTGGATATTTGAGAATAGGCATGTGTGAGAAAAAAGATGTAAAATGCCATTGAAACAGATGTAGAGAAGACACAGAAACCCATACACAGGCCTGAGAAATCACAGGGAATGTAGCTGTAAGAAAAATGGAGCAAGAGAGATTTAAGATGACTATCAACCAAAAAGGACTTGAGACTGAGTGAAATTTTCCCATGGTTTCAGAGGAAAAGAATGTATACACGATCTTTATAGAGTGCATCAAAACATCTGATGCCATCATAATTTTTTTCTGACAGAGACAATGCACAGGCCATTCAAGTCAAAGCAGGTAAGAATACATCTCAAATTTTAATGAGTTGCCTTCTGAATAGATCTGTAAATTACAATAACCTGGGAGCATTCAAAATATTGATTTTCCTGACAGGAAATATATACACATGCTTCTTAATATATTTTTTATACTTTCATTCACTAGATTTTTTCCTAAACTTGCTCATTACTTTTCATACCTTCCATGGTTCTATTGCTGTTTCCTCTCATTTCCAGCCTTCAGTCTTGCATTTACTCCAGGATACACTAATGATTACCCTCTTCTGTTATGGTCAAAGTGCTTGTTTCTCCTGCATTTTCTTGGGCAACATTTACCTCTTCTCTGCCATTAGACTGTGTTTTCCCTAATATTTTTGACTGTTTCCTTTTTACTTGCTCCCAAAGATAGAGGCACCATATAAAAGCCCTTACTTTCCTTCTTTTCCTATTTTGATTTTTTCTCTTTGGCAAAAATAATCCAAAAAACATTAATCTCTGTTTCTCTTAAGAATCCACTATCTTAAAAAAGGATCTCACTACAAGCAATTATCTTACTGGCTTTATATTTTCTGGTAATAGTGTATACAGACTAGTAAACTGCTCATCGAGGCAGAAGAAGAATGTACTATGTCTTTGAGCCGATGGTGAATGTAAAACTTGCTTTGGTGGGTATGCTGTTTTAATACTATAGAAAAGGTATTTGTGTTTGAATAATGTTTGTATGAAAAGTTAAATAAGGGATAATCTGTTGGTAAAGAGATTAATTGTAAAACCCATGCTACAAAATTTATATTTGAAATATAGTATAGCATTAAAAGTACTTATATGAAATACTGTTTCACAAAAATGGTTATGTATGTGCAGACTTGAAAATATGATCTTTTACATTTTCAATTTTTTCACACCTAATTTCAGAAACTTTATTCTTACTATGGAGTGCAAATGTTTAATTTCTTTTTTTTATTTGAAATGTAAATGTGGTGCTGTGTTTATGTCTGTGAGTAACTTAGCATATTGCTTATACTATGGCAACTTGGATGTTGCCTCATAATCTTCAGAAGTACTTTAGCTGACTGTCCAGTCTGGGGGCATGCTAAGCAGAGATGTACAGCTATGTAGTTTGACGATACCCTCATCTGAGCTTTCCTTAAGAATGCAGTTTCATTAAAAAATGGTCATCTAAACAAGTACTAATAGGGTGTTTGTTTTTTAAAACTAGATTCATAAGGGCATATGCAGCTTTTTCTAGTCCATTTGAACTTTGGATGGGAAGCATCAGGTTTTATTTTACAGTTAGTCAAGATATTCTTACGGCCCCCTTATTTTCTAATTTTTTTCAGTAATACCAGCTAGAACTTGAGAAGTGAGAAAAATGCTCAGTGTTCCTATATTGTTGATGATTAACACAAAAATATAGCATGGCCTATGGGGGAAGCAGTGTCACATACATATTTTATAGCCTGTCTGTGAGGCTTTTTTTCATTGCTATGAACGTTGTGTTACACAGCATTCTGATGACCTTCCTCATGTTGTTAGTATAAAACTGTCTAACTGTTGAACATTCAAGATCTATCAAACTGATTATCCTTAGCAGTTACTTACCCATTTTTTTCTCCTTCTCACTCCTTTAATAATCTTCCCTCCCAACAATAAAAACAAATGTGTATATTTAAAGGAAGATTTTTCTTACCAGGCCTCTACCAGCTTTGCCCTCTTCTAAAAGCAGTTCAGGGATGTCTGTATGAAACTTCTTTATGGCTGGTGTTCTTCACATATAATAGATATAATTGTCCGGTTCCCTAAATTTCATTCAAAATGCCTGAAATAGAAAATTTCACATTTAATTTCAGGAAGTTATAGGGCTGTAATAATCTGTCTATAGGAACACAACTACATGTTTAGGTAGATGTCGAATAATAGCTAAGTATTGCCTTTAGGAATATGTTTTCTTTTGATCTGCAGAAATTTAAAGGCCAAGTTCTTAGAGCTGTGTATGTGCCAAGTAAAAAAGTTACAGTACTATTAATCTAATAGGTTTCCTCCAGCGTACACACTTCCCTTTGACTACAAAAACATACTGCAACTTTTTCTTAATTAAATGCTATTTTTGGTTATGTGTTAATGTAGAGCTCAAGAAAGGTTCTGGATTGCTAGCTTAGTGCACTGAAGGCCTTATTTGTACAGAAAAACAAACATCACAGGAAAATTATTAAAGCAAGCTTCCTGGTGCTGTTTCACTGGTGCACCTTAGAGGGACCACCATTAAGATTATAATGCAGCTCAACCTCTTCTATCTTTCTCTTGACTACGTCAGCTCTCCATATACACTGTGTTACCGCAGCATTACTACTTATACTGCTTAGCTGGTGCTTAGGAGTAATTGGGCAGACAATAAATGTTCTTATTAATTATACAGAAGAAAATACATTAAAAAATAATTTGGCTTGCCAAAGACTATACCCCTCCTGTTCACCTCATTTTATACTCCTGATTTGTTTGTTCTGTGTGGGTTTGGTTTAAGTGTCAGAGTTTCTCACAGGAAGCAGGTTTGGCATTTTACAGTTGCCTGGGAAGCACTGCACATGTTTATGATTCTACAGAAATGTCTTTAGTATGATGGAAAGCTCTCTTATGCTTATCACTAATAGCTACTCTTGAACCAGCTGGTTAATGGACAGCTTAAGTGCCCTCAGTTTCTTTCTGTGTAGGTGCAGATCAAAGAATCCGGTTTCCTCACTTTTTTGAGAAATTATTATGGGTGTCTAAATGAAATATGCCACAGTATTCTCTGTTAAGTATGTTTTTATATACTGGCGTTTCAAGCCGATCCTAAAGAACACGATGAAAATGTCTCAGATACTCCAAATCAGATGTCTGGGGAAGCCCCGAGTGCCCGAGAACGTTCCGAGAACTGCCGGTGGCGGGTCTCGAGACACTCAGCCCCCAGTTCCCAAACTCCTCTGTGTGGAATCTGGTCGAGTGACCTATGCTCAGGACTCCCGTTAGACAATCCTGTTTGTTACACCTCTTCTGCTGAACAGGTTCTGGCTCAGAACGCCAGATTACACTGATCTTTGCAACAAAGGAAGCCACTGGACTCCTGACTGAGCGGCACGCCGGGCTGCCCCCGCGGTGACCGCTTCCCGCGCCTTTGTCGCTCCAAACCCCTTCGTCCCTCACCGCACCCGTGCCCTCCCTGTCTTCTCTCCTCACAGTCCCATTCAGGTAAATGAGGCCTGGTATGAGCAGCCGTTGCGCCAGTGAGAAGGAAAGCTCTTGTGATACTGGAAAGTGAAATAAGAGTGGATCTAAAAGCTGCTAAAGCCCCCTGCCAGCCCCAAACACGCTACCGAGCGCGGCCTCGCCTCCGCCGTCAAACCCAGCTGCGACACCGACCGGGCTGCTGAGTGGAACTTGCCCATGCAGGAGAAAGGAGAGAGGTGATCTCAGGATTTTAGCTCTGTTTCACCTCTCTTTATTCACAGATCTCCTCCTCGTGCTTTATAATGACTTCTTATAGCTCTCCTTTTGAAATTTGGTCATTAATTTTATAGCGAATAGTTAACAATGTGAAAGTGTGTTCCCCCTCTTCCCGGGTAATGGAACAGTCCTCTGAGTCCTCGGCGCTGACGCTCAGCTTTTAACTCTTTTTCTGCCAAATCCCAAATTCCTCTTGTAGATTATTTCTTTCAGGGACTTGTATCCTTGCCACAAGCTCTGCCACACTTAAACACCACAGACAGGTCGGAGATGTAAGAACTGCCTCATATGGACAGTGTGAAATGGGGGAAACGCCTACTGACTCCCGAGATGGACTTAAATGCCATCAGGTGAAGTCATTCAATGTGTTTTCTTCTTGGTAAGTGTTATGGAAATGTGTGACAATGCTTAAATACCGATTGGGCAAACTGATTTTTTTTTTCTTTCTTTTTAAAGTTTTGCACTGGAAAACTTCGTAGACCCTGCATGGCACCAACCTGCCGCCCCAGGTGAGCAATCTCCTCACCCCGGGAGAAAGAGCGTTGCCCTCAGTCGATGGGGAGCAGTTGCAGCTCTCGGGTGAGTTAGGTCACCTTTCAGAAACAACTTTTTTTTTCTCTTGAGCAGTAACTGGAGTCATGGAGGCTTCCTGACCTGAGACCTGGGGTACTTAGCTGCATTTTTTAATTTAAGCACTTAAGTGCCTATGGTAAGATGGTATGGATTTCAATATACAGTCTTTCCCAATTGCAATTTCTAAGGAATTAAAGAAAATTGTGGTAAATGTACTTACTTTTTAAAATACTGTAGTGTGAGGTGTAATTTAAATCCAATATCTGTTTATTCAACCTCCATTCCATTTCTGTATTCCCGCTTCTCTACCAGTGGCAATGTGATCCCTCAAAAAGCTTCAGTTACCCTAAATAAAAGCATGTAAAAAAACCTGTTGACTTCTTGCCAGTTATCAGTCTCTTGCGTCTCTTGGCTATGTTGAACTCTAGAAACCCCGTAATCTTCGTCAGATTGTCTCCTGGGTTCACAGCACTGTATCTGTCTGGAGTTTTCCCTGACCTTAATGGCTGCAATTAATTTTTTTTTTCAGTATTTTCCATCTTTGACATCTTTGCTAGATCAGGGTTCCTTCTTTGGACCACTCTTTTTCTTTCCATTCTTTTTTATTTCCTGATTCCCATAGAATAATGGTCTGAACCATACTGAGCTGTATGGTAAGAGCCATTTACATTTTTTAGGAAGAAAGGGAGGCATATAGCTTCAAGTAAATGTAGAATAAAATTGTTGCTTTTACTACAAGTTGTTAAGGTTATTAGGCATGTGTTGGTAGTGGGGCACACGTGGAAAGAGTTCTGGTAGAAGAACTTCTGTAAGAAGTTTGTGTCCTGTGCAGTAGTGCAGGAGACCTTTTTCCAGAACCCTTCTAGGTTATATGAATGGATGTATGAATTGCAGCTCCTAGATGGCTTAAGGCCAAGCAAGGTGAGTTACTTCTGTTGTGTTTGACAATTCATCAATAATGCTATCTTATTGCCTATAACAAACTAGGCATTAGAATATTTAAATTTATAACAGCTGTATAACATCTTGTCTGAAAAGTGTTTTGCGCAATTGGTGTGTATTTCAACACTAAGCTTTGTTTTCTAATCTAGAAAGCACACATGCTCTATAATTGCAACGCCAAGCCTTAAAAGGAAAAAGAGAAGGAAACGATTTTGCAAAATAACAATAAATAAATTGCAAGATTTTAAAAAATATGCATACAAGAAATGTCTGCTTTTGTTTAGAGAATTTTGCAAGTTTAAAAAAAAAGGGTAAACTAGGGTACTGTATTCACTCAGTGAATTTTTTTGTTTGCTCCTCTTCAGTCAAATGTGGAGCTTTCTTTTCCATGTGAGAAAGTGTTGGGAGCACAGGGAAATTTTAAAGTGGTGGTTGATTCTGCTGGCCTCCTGATCCCCTCTCCAGTTAAACTCCAGAAAAGCCCTCTTTACTCTCACACTGCAGCCCTGCAGATGGCTATGATTATCTTTCAGAAACAACTTTTGGCTGCAATTAATTTTTTTGGGGGGGGGTTGTTTGCTGTTTGTTTGGGTTTTTTTTGGGGGGGGGGTTAAATCCACAGCTTGTTTTTCTTCCTTCAAAAATAAACAAGGAGATAATGTAAAACCTTTGCCTCTTCACTGGGTTCAGTCTTTCAGAACAGCCATGAACCTTTCCTTGTAAAAGGCGCCTTGGCCACTTTTAGATGATATATAAGGTTGTCCATACCAATGCTTTTTTGCAGTGCTCTGAACTGAATGCCCTTTGTGGCATCTGTCAGCTTCTGTCTAGTTCTTGTGTCGAGAAGTTCAGTATTAGGATTATATTTACAAGAAATGTATTTAGGTATGGAAATATGTACCTAGGACAGAAAAAGAACTCTAAACTCTGTATTGACATGTGAAGAGAGAAATTACACCCTTTAGTAGTTGAAAAATAGTTTGGACACATGTACACTAAAATGCCCCAACCCCAGTAAAATTTTCTGAATTACCATGTTCCTCTAATATCCCTGAAAATATCAATATAGCTCTTAAATTTTAGTCCTATAAGATATAAAATTTGTCCTGGAAGCCAATTTTTCCTTTACCATTTTGTCAGAGTTATTGTTTTAAAGTTGCAGAAAGGAAAATAAGTGCTAGAAGTCTTTCTCTATTCTTTGAATTTTTACCGCAAAACCATGTTTTTCCACTAGAGTCTTCTTGTCCTTGTTTCAGGGATTGAGCAAATTAGGTCCGATTGTTTTATTTCTCAGAAATAGTCACACCAGTTTTTTGGTTCGTTAATTTACAAGAAACCCGTTATTTGTAGTGAATGTTTCCTCCCAATAACCGGGGGGGACACGACGACACAGTTTCTAATTTGTAACCTCCAAGTATGGAATTTATGGCATTCAAATATATGCTGATTGTTTCTGTCCGAAATAGTACGAGGTTAAAAAAAGTGATGTGTTCAGGTCCTTGAGGTCTTTCAGGTCTTTTCCGAGCCTTAATGATTCTATGATTCTCTTATCTGTTGGGCTGGGTGCTCGCAGGCGGCAGCGGAGCCACCGTAGGGCGGCTGGGAGCCCGCCCGGCACAGGCCGGCTCATGCCCGCTAGGTGGTGCCAGAGGAACAGCGCCGGCTCCCCTCCGTGGCGGACCGCGGGTCGCTCTCCCGCGGGCTGAGGACAAGAGGGACGCTGTCGGTCGTGCGTAGTCTGTTAGATGTCAGCGTACAAGCAAACTTTCCTGTTCTGTGGAAAGCGCCGTCTACGGATAAGCTTATGAAGAAGGATGAACTTAATCAAGAGAGAGGAGTCTGAATAATTAATGTGTAAGTATGTGTTGTGATAATACTAATGTGCAAAACTTATTAGGACACTTTGGAAGAAGGTACATTTTAGAAATTTGACATTCTAAATGGCATCAGTCATAATCTTTTGCCTAACTCAAAAAGAATGGGTTAATTCAGCACATAGCAGTCTATCAATCCATAGGGCATGCATGATTCTGTGGAAGGCCTTAATGTCAGAGAGAGCAGCGTGTGGAACCACTTTGCGTACAGGGACTTGAGTATGTAAAGACAGCAGCAGAAGTTAGAGCTATAAAAATATGTCGAAAGACAGGTACTTATAACAAAAAAAAAAACAAACGTGATATAAGCATTAGGCAACTATATGTTACAGAGCTGAGGGAGAGCAATGGTACAAATGGAAAGCACCTGGTAACAGTTCAAAGTCTCACTGTTTTCTGACTTGTGGAACTTCATTTTTTTTTAAACAGACAGGTAAAAATCCTCTTCACTTGAGCAGTTTTGTAAATGTGGGATGCTTGCAAAAGATTTACTCCATGGTTCTTTCTCCCCAGTAGCTTTCTTGCTTCCTCTGGTCCTCTACATCTAAGTGCTTATTCTCAAGGCCTGGTACTTCTAAAAGGGTTATCTGGGATGCAGGCTACACCCTTGAAAATATAACATACTGTATATAGGAGCATTGAATAATTAAATTAGTTTGGAAAGATGGGGGTTTGTGTCAGAAAGACAATCTTGCATCTAAATAAATCAGCTAAGTAGAGAAAAAATACAGGCTGAAATTAAGAGTTTAAAATAGTGAAAGGTCACTGTCACCATTGTTTCCTCTGACACAAGTACACAAGGATGTAATTAATAATATTTTCTAAAAAATAGAACCTGAGAAATTTTACAAGCCACAGGTGAGAACATATGATGTGCTATGCTGCTGTAGTTCAGATCTCTAAAATACGGGTCAGGTTTTATTCCTACTTTAACTTGCTCTGATTGAAAAAGTAATCTGAATCCTGTCAACGAGATGATGGAGACATCAATTTCCCTTCCTATCCCCTAAAGCCTCATGAATAGCTAATATTTATGCTGTTACACTTGTGTTTATGTAATATTTATGTTTATAATAATGTCTATGACAAGTATATACCAAATTTCTAAACTAGCTTAAGCCTGAACTGAATATTTTAGTAATTAAACAATAGGTAGCTCTGAATTCAACATGCTGTACAACTTCAAAAAATTAACAGTGGGTAGTAAAATAGAAATAAATATATGCCACAAAGTTAATATTTTTGTACTATTATAATAACTTGGGTTATCTGTCAGACTTTTGTTTATTTGCTGATTTTGGCTGGGATAGAGTTAATTTTCTTCATAGTAGCCAGTATGGAGCTATGTTTTGGATTTGTGCTGGAAACAGTGTTGATAACACAGGGATGTTTTAGTTACTGCTGAGCAGTGCTTACACTGAGACAAGGCCTTTCCTGCTTCTCACAACACCCCCACCAGTGAGTGGGCTGGGGGTGCACAGAAAGTCAGGAACTGGGACAGCTGACCCCAACTGACCAAAGAGATATTCCATACCATATGACATCATGCTCAGCACATAAAGCTGGGGGAAGAAGAAGGAACGGGGGATGTTCAGAGTTATGTCATTTTGTCTTCTAGAGTAACTGTTATGCGTGATGGAGCCCTGCTTTCCTGGAGATGGCTGAACACCTGCCTGCCGATGGGAAGTGTTGAATGAATTCCTTGTTTTGCTTTGCTTTCAGGCACGGCTTTTGCTTTACTTTTTAGACATTTTTTTAGAATGTTCTCTTCAAAATATTGATAATTATGATCTCATCTTTACAGGCAGTATAATGTCTTTTTTCTAGAGAAATCTATACTATTTTTTCTCTGCTAGTGTTGTCCCAAGTAGGACCAGGTGACATGGTGATAACATCTCCATCTTGCCTACTCTGTAGCCTCTACTGTTAGAAACACTGAGTTGGATTAGTGGATGGAAAACAAAAGTCCCATACAGACATTTCTTTAACGTTGTGGCATTGTTACGGTTTGGAGGGTGGGGGGGGTTGTCTGGTAGCAGGGAGGGGCGTAATGGCTCCTTAAGCAACTGCTAAGAGTTCCCCTAACTTCCAGTCTGCAGTTGGTGACAAGGGAGGGCTTGCAGTGGTGGCTACTTTTTTAAGTGACCCCAAGCACCACATGGCCAGAGAGCTACGCTGTGGCAGAGGCAAAGTTCTTCAGTCATGTAGCCAGGCAGGCCCCTGATAACAGCTTCCACCTCAAATGCCTGTAGCTCTGGGCCAGCATCCTGGTGGGCACAGGCTTCACCCTCTATACCTTAAAGACGGTTGTGATGCACCAGCTGGCCACCACACCCCTGTCAGGCTGGCGCAGGAGGGGTTTCCTGCTGCGGCTGGAGGATATCATGTGGTTCCTGCACTGCTGCCTGGAGGAGAAATGCCTTGACCACTTCTTCTTTGGCAACGAGAATGTGACCGAGGAGATAATCTTGCCCCCAGCCTTCAAAACAGCCAAACCGTGCAACCTCTTCTAACACCTGCTGCATCATCCGGCCGACCATGCCCAGGCACTGTGTGAGTACATGGAGCTGCAAGATTGACTCACAAGACTGCTGTACTATGGACACTGAAGTTTAAGAAGATACCCTCCTCCGCGTCAGATTTCTCAGGCCGCTCTTGTACGTCACCTGGACTGACGTTCCCTCTGTGCTCCCAAATGTCCGCACCGTTTAGGAAGTAAAGCAAAAGCTACACACCCAGGCAAAGCAAAAAGAAACAGTTCATTCACTACTGCTCTGGTCTGCTGAGCATTCTGCCCTGCTGGGGCTCGGGTTGAAGATGCTACAAGGAAACTTCCTAGCCTTGTATAGCCCCCAGATGATTAGCTGCTCTTGCTTTTTCATGTGGGTACCAACGAAGGCATGATGAGAAGCCCAAGGGCAGTCAAAAGAGGCTTCAGGGCCCCAAGGAGATTGTACCAGCCTTCCAGAAATTAAGGGGGGCCTAAAGGAGAGATGGGGAGGCACTCTTTATCAGGGAGTGTAGTGACAGGATGAGGTGTAATGATTTTAGGCTGAAAAAGGGTAGATTTAGATGAGACATACGGAAGACATTTTTTACTGTGAGGGTAGTGCAACACTGGAGCAGGTTGCCCAGGGAAGCTGTGGATGCCCCATCCCTGGAGGTGCTCAAGGCCAGGCTGGATGAGGCTTTGAGCAACCTGGTCTAGTGGAGGGTGTCCCTGCCCAGGGCAGGGAGTTGGAACTCGATGATCTTTACGGTCCTTTCCAACCCAAACCATTCTATGATTCTATAAGATTGTATGAAGAAAGTATGATTTTCAAATACAAGCTAAAAGCAGGATCCCTTTCTTTTATTAATCACTGATTTGTGGAAAGTCTGAAAAGTAACAGTAAAGTAACATCACCTGCAACACTTCATCTCTACATAACAGTTTGAATTTTCCTGTAGGGTTACTGCTTACTGGTTTTGTTGCAAGTCAGTCCCATTCCTTTCTACCCTCCCACACCAGGAAAGACTGTATAGACCCATAACAAAACAATGATCTCCATTCTGACAGCACTTGCGGCAGGGTAACTAGGGAGACTGTGGTAATTAAGAATAATGCACATAAGAAACACTTTCAATTAGGGACTGGGAAAAGCAAAAGTTGTTCCCAAGTAAGAAAAATAGTAATCATGTTCATATTTTTGTTTTGCCTCCACTAAAATTAATAAGTCAATTTTCAATATGGAAGTTTAGGTGTATTCCCTGATTACCCAGCTTTTCCACCAGTAACATACTTGTGTCAAAAATTGTAAAAGATTTTACAAATTTTAAGTAAATGTCATGACAGACCATTGTCTTTGAGCTAAAACTCTGTGATGGCTTCTTTTCCTGCTTGTGCCCACCAGAATGACTAAAACTTCAATGATGTAAGTGAGGGCCCTAAGAACACATTTAGGATACCAGTGTATTTGTTGATTATGAATATGGCTTTGTGTTTGACTCCACTGAGGACTTTCATGCTCTTCTTAACTGGATATTTACTCAAGTACAATGTCACATATTTTGAGTGTTGTTCTAATGTGGTAGGATGTTTCTCTTAGGAGTTCTTCTAACACAAGTAGGATAGGAAGTTTTAGCTTGATACAATTTTAATGTAAAACTTACTACATATTGCGTTGTGTTCACTATCTTTATTCTGTAAACTAAGAAAATGACATTGTTAAAAATTTTTACAGGCAAAATTCATATATTTTAAATATCTTAGTCCTTTGAAATAGTATTGAGAAATTTATTACCTTTCTGTTTATATTTACAATTGTAAAAATCTCCCATACAAATTAGCAAATAATGATGTTTCTGAAGATTCTATAGGTAAGCCTGAAATTCAGTAAAGGAGATAATTATAAAGAAAAAAATCCTTCTATTTATCAGCTGCATGGAAATTTAGAAGGCCTTTATTCTGTGTTTTTTCTTTTATTTAATGATACAGGCAGTAAAAAGATCTTCATCTTGAGAATCAAAAGGAGAAATTGTCATGCTGGAATCTTAAACACAAAAATCCTATCACCAGTACAGAGCATTAGCTTTCTAATTGGACAAGATTAGGTAGAGTTCAGTGTTGAAGCTCCTCATTATGGCCGAAAAAGTAATGTAATCTGCCTTAAGTGGAAATTGCTGAAGAGATTTAAAGAGAAGTTTTCATATCTATGTAAACACACAGAATATTATTACATATAGTCTCAGATCAGTGGCAAAATAATCGCTGATACCACTAGAAGGAAGACTGAGTCAATAATTTGTCAACAGCAACACTTGTTCATAGATTTTTTAATATGTAGCCAGCACATATGTTTGCAAAGAAATTAAAGTTAGGAGAAGTATAAAGGACAAGTAAAAAGTTATCTTTGATCTAAGGTCAAAGAAATGTGAAATAAAGTTAAAATGTTTTAGTCATTTTCTGGTGTTCTGCATTTACAAAGTATGACAACTCTCTTTCAAAGTTCAAAGGAAGAGACTACTTTATATTCAATGTACAACTTGTAATTTATAGGCAGAGGAAAAATACCAGTGCAGGTTACAACAGTACTAGAAAAAAATGTCAAGAGAGTAACCTAGTATCAATCTTAGCTATGAAAAGAGTAGTGTAACTTCTCAATATCAGTTATTCTTTTGGAAAAGAATTGGGATGATGAAGTATTGTGATTTGGGGAGGGAACACTGTTCTTTGAAGGGCTGGCTGAAATGCTTTGCATTTATACTTTTTGCTGCAGAGGGGAGACACCAGTTGATTTAATCTGAACAGTTTTACACATTAGTAGGCAAGCTGTATGAGAAAACTAAAATATACACTTTATGGTTGGTTGCTGAAGATTTACTCATTTACTAGCATTTGTATTTGAGTAAGTTGATTCACCATGTAGCAGCAGATACAACGTAAAATCTGGTAAATGCCATGTTTTAAACTTTAGCAGTGGAAAGATAGGGGACTTCCGCATGTTTACAACTCAAATCTTACAAACAGATATGCAGTCAACCGAAAGGAGACCCAAAGTCAAAGGGAGTATAATTTATTATTTTCTTTCTTTTGATTTATTACAGCCACTGAACAACACCCTTTCAGTATTCTTCCCCTGATTATAATTGCATCATTGCCAACTATAGTCCCAAGCTAAATCCTTCTAATTTGAACAACAGCAGACTGTTTTTCTAGGTACTATTCTGTGGTGCTGAATGACTATTCTCCATTCCACTCCTCCTCAGACATCATCTCAGTAATGTTTCTTTCATCTTAATTCACAAAGAGGCAGATAGCAGATATTTCATAAACAGCAGAAAGCTTACACCGGCAGTGAGGAATAGGTTGCAAAAATTAGATATGATGCAATGTCTCTGTAGGATCTACTGGGGTGTATGATAGTTTATACTTAGGAGAGGAACCATTTGACACACTGAAGAGAGGCAGACCGTTAAAGCTCAAGAGCCTCTCGGGCTAACTGTGCTATGTATCCTAAATTGTGATATTTACATGGAATTATGTTAGTTATTTACACCGTATAAGGGAATGTCAGTTTTCATTTGTTTGAGGTCTATTTGTGATAAAGAGGAGTTAATTGCTAGGATTATAGCAATAAACTGTGAGAATAAGATTGCTTTTTGCCAGTGTCTATCTGAGAATTACATCAAATATCTGACTATTGCACATGTTGAGATGGCTTACTGCTATCACAGGGAATCATCCTTTCACTTGAAAGAAAGAAAATGAAAATGGAAAGTTTACAAGTAACAATCACTTCCCACTTTTAAAATATTTACCTTTTGTATTTGCTGTTTGCCAAATATAGCCCTTTGGAGCAGCAGTTGCACAGAAATCAACACAGGCCTTTTATTTCATAGCTACTGAGAAGTTCCAGGCTAACTTGTTTCCTCCAAAACAGCAAAGCAAAATGTTTGAGGGGACCACAAACTGCTGCTGAAGAACCTTTTCTGCACATGGAGTGTTTTGAAACTGTCATTTTGCTTTTCTGTTTATAATAATTCTCATCCCCAGTTCTTACCTTTTGCTATATTACCTTTTTTTTCTCTGTCCCGTTTAACCCGTTCCTCCAGTACTACTGCAGTGTTTGCATGCATCATTCGTTGGTGGGTGATTTGTTGTTGTGCCCCAGATGAGCAGGGTTGAGAACTGATACATGGCTGTCCCAGTCATGAAGTGGGTTTATAAAGCCAGTGTGTGTAATTGTGTTTTCAGAGTGGTTAATCAGAGCTTGTGGTTTGCACTGGAAATGTGATGGGTGTATTCTGGTATGATGAAATAAGGTTACATGAAAGAATTGTGCTTCTTAAGCCTCTAGGGCCTGGGCTTTCACCATTAATTTTTAAGAATCAAGATATGTTCCTCTCACAAATTCTTATTAATTGCTATTTGATCTACATGTACATAGATACACAGAGCATCCAACATATGTGCATACATGCATTCAGTCACATGAGAACTAACACTGGCGTTTTGGCAGATCTCTTTTTACATCTGCAAAATGTCTTGGGTGATATCTTTAAGCCAGTTTGTAAGAAATGAACAACTTGCACAAGGAGGAATGAATCTTTTGTAGGAGCCTTTTACTCTCTCTTTTGTTGTGATTGAAAAGAAATATTTTAGGTGTTTAAAGAGAAAAAAAATCTTTATTAACATTTTCAAGCTATTGGTGTAACATTAATCTCCAAAAAGAATATGTAACAATATTGGTAGGATATGCTCGATTCCAAAAATCAAGGGAAATTACATCTAAATGCACTTTGGGATATTTGGGATGATGTGGGACATCCTGGACTAACCATTTGCAAAGCAGAAGCAAGACTGGCCTCCCATATTTAAGGAAAATTAACTACTTAGGAGAAAATTCAGAGGTTTACAACCATTAAGGAAATTAAGTTTCATGGCAGCTTTCTAATAGTAGAAATGGTAATGAGCAACTGGTCTCCTTTGAAAATGGAGCTCAGTAAATATGTGAGAGAATATATATTAATACTGTATTTGAAATCATACTTTTAAAAGGGCATCGCCGTTTCTTTAATGTCTGGACTGTGGTTGTGGTCTCTGTAAATCTGTCATTTTTCTGTAGATGTCCCTGAGATGTACCCAACCATTTTCACTCCTGAAGCTTTGTTCTTCTTAAGCAATGTAAATTGGTAGAACTGAACAGGGATCTGTGCACTTTTGCATCTCTGAAACTTGTACAAGTACAAAAGAAATCTCTGCCAAAGAATACATCGGAACTGGGGACAAAGGCAGTTTCAAAGTTTTTATATGACATATTTAGCTAACTAACCAAATTATCTTTGAATCTCCCTGTAATAACTTTGAAAGATTCCGCCTTTGTCAATGCGTTCCACAAGACCCATGTACTCCATTAGTCTGTCAAAATGGCACTATCCTATTTTATTACTAATTACTCTTTTTCATTACACGATAGCAAAGACAGTTTGAATGTGGATTTTAAGTGAGTTACTCTTCCTTGTAATTAGATGGTGTGATTAAAATATGCTTTATTATGTCACTGTTTCTTTTAAGGAATGGCATTCATATTGGAGGGAGAAGCAGCTCATAATAATGACAATCTGCTTTGATAGGATCATCCCTTTAGTCAATTCCTGTGGTATCAAAAAGCCACTAATTCTTCTTTGTTCAAAAGTCACACTGTAAAAAGGCAACCTACATTTAAATAGTATACAATAACTTATTTGAGAGCTTATAAAAGTGCGTAAAAGATATGGAGTTTATAATTCTCTTAGAAAACACAGTTTACTAAGAGAACATAGCAAACTTCTTGGCATTCTCAGCCAATTTATGTGAATAGGTGTTTTCCCATTAGTGACACACCTTTCTGTATTTGGAACTAGTTCACCAATATTAGAGATGAATGAAGTTTGGTAATTGTGCTCTTTGCAATTTATTTTTGCATGTGTACATTTTTCATCATTCTGCATGTGCTATATACAAGGCATTTTATTTCTCCCCCTTCCCTTTTTCCAGTAAGGCACTATGCTTAATTTCAGACAAGATATTCCTGAAAAAATGAATTTTATTGTGCTCCTACAGAAATCCTACTAAAGATATCTGTACTTGGCTTTTAGGCTAAGATTTCCAGACATTGATAGCATCTGATCCAGTTAACACTGTAGTGAGACAATCTACAAAGTTGTGGTTGATATGACATTTGTTGACACTTGTACTATTAGAGTGGGAGCTGGCAGTGCAGTGTAAGGAAGTATATCAGAGTTTCCTCACTCACCAGGTGTCTGGAAGGCATTCTGCCAGTTAAGTGGGCCACAAAGAAAAGGTGAATGAATATCTAGGGAAAGAACTGGTCCCGGTTTGGAGAACTGTTCCTGTATCTGCCAATAATTTCCTACAACGCCTTGAGTGTGTCATTCAGCGTGACATCTGTAATGCTTGTGAGAGTTTCTTATTAAGGTCCTAAGTACACTATTCTGAGGGGAATTAAATGGGTCCTTGTAAGGAGAAACCTAGATGGGGACAAGAAGCTGGCACATAGTTGTTTTCTGTTGCTCTGCTCATGTTCCTCAGCAAATTTGACTCCTTGCCTAGTACAGAGTAACTCTGCAGGCCTTATGGGCTGATAGAGGTCCAAGTGCTCACATGCTTACTACTTCTTCACATCTACAAGCCACATCTTCCAGAGGGCTCTATAAAAGCTGTGCCTAGCAGACCACAACAGTTATTTTTAACCTGCACTGTGAGGAGCTGTAGTGCTAGCACAAAGCAGTACAACCTGTGAGACCCGATGTGTGATTAACGTTTGTCTGGACAGTGCCTAGAGATAGGTCTCTGCTTTCTCTGCTGGGAAAGCTCCCAAGCAATAATAAGAAGATAGTGGATTGAAGCTGGGCATCTTCACATGAACTGACAAATATCAAGTTCAGGAAACTCAGGGCTGCATTATGTTTACTAAGAAAACAAGAACTTAACTTATATGACAATTCTGTAAGTATTAAGAGATATTCAGCAAGGAGCTCTGCTTGAACATCTGACATTCAAAAGCCCTGTGCTTATGTTCCAGGGCGTTGGGGTAGCTGACACCAGGAAAACCAAGGACATATGGGAAGGACCCTCATTGCCAAATGACCAGAGTCCACATTGTCATCTTTTTCACCATCAGAGGATTTGGCTAGTCTAGAGCAAGTCTCCAATCTGCTAGAAGCCTATACTTAATGCGTTTTCTTAAACATTACATGGCATCCCAAATGTAATCCTCTTCAGGAGAGAGGATTCTGGCAACCATCTTATGCAGCAAGTAACCGTAGGCCTGCCAGGACAGACCAAGGAGATTTGAACACACCACTGTGAATCCAGTCTGACCAGGGAATTTATATCAGATCACCTACCACAATCCAGTCATCTCAACTGTCAAATGTATTTTCCAGAAGAGCAACTGAAGTAGCAGAAAGTTCTCAATATGTTCAGAATTCATAGCTAAGCTGTAAAGATGTGACAAGGACCAGCCAGTGTGGCATCTCACGGAGGAGGTCTGACAGGAAGTTAGAAGCTATTTGTTTTCAGCTAAATGTATATAGATGAGCTGAAATCACTTCCATTAAAAGATAGAGGAGGAAAAGACAATTTTTCCAACAGTATATTGAGAACCAGCCTTAGGTGGCAAAGCACAGAGACTTGCATGCCCATTCCTGGAATTTTAGGGCTAAATGTATGTAGCTCAAGCACCAGTGTAGAGTATGATGGCTGTAAGAATCAACAATATGGCTTATCAAACCTGGACACATCTTAGGTACCCTCATGCGTGATGTGCTACAGTAGAGGCAAGCTTCCAGGTACTCAGTGATGTAAGCTGCTCCTGATTCCCAGCCAAACGATATAAGCAAAATGAGGAACAATAGCCTCCAAAAGAAGGTAGCTGTTGACCTCTCTTACCATGATTTCTTACAATAATTGCTTGATACTATAAAACCCTTAAAATTTTTTAAAGAAAATTGTTTCTCAAAATGGAAATATGTATAGTCAGAATGAATTGAAAAATGCCTTTCTGCAATGCTGAAGAGGATGAAATCTTACAAACTGTTATGAGTGAAGTTTCCTGTGTAAAAATGTGATGTATAGGAAAGATGGACATGAATTTGGAAATGGCAAGTACTTGCGAGGATAGTAAAAGGTATGTTTCACAAATAAAATTCAGTGAGGTATGAAAAATGAGGAGTTAATCTAATTAAAATATAACATAAAAGAAAGATGATTGGATACAAGGACAAACATTTTTCATTAAGAGATAAAGAGATTACAGCACAAATCAGTGGTGTACGACAAGAGGGTTGTTGTGTCCTCGTTTTAGTAAAAGGAATAAATGCATAAAGCTACATAGTCTTCTCCGCAGTTTTCCAAGAATTCATAGAATCATAGAATGGTTTGGGTTGGAAGGGACCTTAAAAATCCCCTAGTTCCAAACCCCCTGCCGTGGGCAGGGATACCTTCCACTAGACCAGGTTGCTCAAAGCCTCATCCAGCCTGACCTCGAACACCTCCAGGGATGGGGCATCCAAAAGCTTCTCTGGGCAACCTGGTCCAGTGTCTCACCACCATCACATTGACATGGTTGGCTTTCTGGGCTGCAAGCCCGCATTGCCAGTTTGTGTTCAACTTCTCAGCAACCAACAACCCCAAGTTCTTCTTCTCATGGCTACTTTCAATCCATTCTCCTCCCAGCTTGTATTTGTGCTTGGGATTGCCTCGACCCATCTGCAGGACCTTGCACTTGGCCTTGTTGAACTTCATGAAGTTTGCATGGGTCTACCTCTCAAGCCTGTCAAGGTCCCTCTGGATGGCATCCCTTCCCTCCAGTGTGTTGACAGCACCACACAGCTTGGTGTCATCGGCAAACTTGCTGAGGGTGCACTCCATCCCACTGTCCGTGTCAGTCAAAGATGTTAAACAACACTGGTCCCAGTACTGATCCCTGTGGAAAGCTGCTTGTCACTGGTCTCCACTTGGACATTGAGCCACTGTCCACAGCTCTTTGAGTGTGACCATCCAGCCAATTCCTTATCCACTGAGTGGTCCTTCTGTCAAATCCATGTCTCTCCAAATTAGAGACAAGCATGTCATGTGTGACAGATGTGTCAAATGCTTTGCACAAGTCCAGGTAGATTACATCAGTTGCTCTCTCCTTGTCCACCAACACTGTAACCGTGTCGTAGAAGGCCACCAGATTTGTCAGGCATGATTTGCCCTTGGTGAAGCCATGTAGGCTGTCACCAATCACCTCCTTGTTTTCCATGTGCGTTAGCGTAGTTTTCAGGAGGATCTGCTCCAGGATCTTGCCAGGTACAGAGGAGAAACTGGAGGGCCTGTAGTTTCCTGTGTCTTCCCTTTTTCCTTTTTTAAAAATGGGCATTATACCCCCTTTTCCAGTCAGTCGGAAATTCACCAGACTGCTGTGAGTTCTCAAATATGATAGACAGTGGCTTAGTAACTTCATCCTCAGGACCCGCAGATGTCTCATCAGGTCCCATGGTATTGTGCACCTTTAGGATCTTTTAATGGTCTCAAACCTGAGCTTCTACAGTTCCTGCCTTTGCCTTCTGCAACTTGGGTGGTGTGGCTTGAGCACTTGCTAGTGAAGACTGAGGCAAAGAAGTCCTTGAGTAACTCAGCCTTCTCGAGGCACAATTTGCCCTTAGTGAAGCCATGTTGTTGCTGAACAATAGGTCAAAGCTCTGATAAGTACAGCAATGAAGTCTTGGTTGGATTTTTTGATAGATGTACAAAGTTTGACTGAAGAGTAGTTTGTGTCTCCAGAAATAAACTAACAGAAACTGAGGCAGATGGTTTAAGTTGGCATAAACAAGCGTTGCAACAGCAAAGTTGTCCTGCTCTCCTAATTCACTGCTGCTGTCACCCCCGTGTCCGTACTAGCACAGGTATTCATGGAGTCAGTGAACCCTATCAGCCAGTGAACTAATGTTACATTTTACCTGTGCTAGTTTGGGCAGGTGGTTTGTTTTGTGGCTGGGAAAGCGTTTGTGCCAGGGCAAAGGAAATGTTGCAGAGGTGTGAACAATGAGAAGGTAAGACTGCTTGTTTTGCAGCACTGCTGACTTATTTGTCTCAAGACTTACATAGAGTTATATCCTGCATTTCCAGACAGGCGCCCAACCACAAAAAATAAGCAGAGACAAGAAGATTACAGCTGACTTTGATGAAAAGGTTGCTTTATACAGTAACACAAAGACACCGGCATCGCAAAGAGATTTGACGTGACTTAAGTGGTGAAATGCCATGGTTTTGAGTGGAAAGTCTATGTCAGTAAGTTGAAGCACACAATATTATCCCAGTATTATCCAACAGACCTAGAAATTGCCTGGTTGCCCTGTACAAGATGTAAAAAATAATCTTTAAGGACTGGATGACTTTAATAAACCAAAATACATTAAAGATGGTCTCTCCTATCAACAAGGATTCTGACAGGATATAAAAGGATTTATAAATTACATTACTTTTACATAGTATCAAGAAAGTAATTACATTATTTTCATTTGGCAGCAAGAAATTAAAACACCTTTGTGTTTGCCAAGATAGTGAGATTGCTGTTAAACAAATATGCTGCTAGGTTACTGGACAATCATTATGGTAAAACCAGATAAGCTAAGAATTATTGTAGGCCAGAGTAAATTTTTTAACTATGAGCATTGCATCATGAAAATTGCTCAGGTAGAGACCTTCAGCTACGCATGCGAACAAAAAGTTTTGGCAGCATCAGTTATGTAAAAAAGCCACAGAAATGCTGCATTTCTCTTTGCTATGTTTCTATTTATGTGACTTTCCTTCAGTATTGTCTGAGTAGCAGGGCACATTGACCTGGGCCTTTCAGGGTAAAAATAGATGTGAGTGAGTTCTTGACATGTGATGAACTTGATGAAGAAGGTGGGCTGTGTAATGCTCTGCTAAGTGTGAAAGAAAAGAGCTTGTCAATGAAGAAGAGCAAATGCCAGACAGGACTGAATGAGATTAATTTGAGACACACTTAGTAACAAAGGCACAGGAGAAAGGTGAAGTGTATTGTACACGTGGAAAATTAGAGATTATAAAAGCTTCATGAGACCTATTAACATATTTCAGTTAACTCATCCTTTATTTGCTAAAACTTGAAAAAGTTGCAAAATTTGAAAATCTTACAGGAAAAACACATAATGATCTGTTCTGCAGATCTTAAGAGAGAAATTGCAGATAACCACTCAACAGAAAAATTTCCAAACTTCTGGAAGCAGAGAAATGTGCTGGGGTTATTGAGGTGAAATTGTTCCTTATGATGGCATTCTGTAAAACGTAGTATTTGTATTTCGCAATTCACAGAAAATTCTAAGGCTGTGTTACACTTGCAAACAACTCCATTCCCATCAGATTTAGATAGAGAAGTAAGAATTTTTTGTAACAGTGAAAGGTTTGAGTTTCTTGGTCTGGTTTCTCTAATGGATTCTCATCTCTTCTGACAATAAGATTTGGAAAGCTACTGCATCACTGGAGAAGAGAATTCTTTTTTCTCAAGCTGTGCTGCTAATTATTTGTTACAATGTAAGTTTGCAAGACACACCCAATCTCTTGTGAAGGATTCAGGAAATCAGTCTGACTTGCAAGTTTCTGTGTTAGAAATGTTCTTTTAGAATTACCACTAGAATACCTTTACAGCAGTGAGACATTCCTCACAAATGGGAAGGTCAGAGTCCTGTTCAGAGGATTTTTTTAACAACTAAGTCATGCTTTTAGTATCCAATTTTGCCTTTATTTGCAGTGTTTTTTCTACAGATACATCTAACTCTACTGAGATACATGGTAGCCAGCAAGATACATTGTTGTTGGTAATGCCTCTTGCTTGTCCTTTAGTTTTTAAAATGAAAATACCATTTTCCATTTATTTAAATGGGATCTACACTATAGGGAAAAAAATTCAGTGAAAGACCGTAGGGACTATTCTGGGCTATAAGGTACTCATTGCAAATACTCATACTCACTTTTTCTTCAACAGTATGCTTGAATATGGCACCTCTCTCTTTTGTCATGTTTGCACTTCAGAAGTGTCAACTTAATTTTACTCCTTATTTTTTAACTGTTTATTAGCAAATGCTAATTTTCTTGAAGAAGCTTGTTCTTTGCCTGATGCCTTCCCTCTAGATACCATGACATTATGACAGCAGGGTGTGTTTCGAATATGCTAAATGCATTCTGCAGATTTTCATGGTTAAATGTGTTTAGAAAAATAGCACAATACACAAGAAGCAGCTATGGAAATAACATTGTTTCTAAAGATGGGGCATCAACTGATGCTTTTTATTTTTCACAGCCATGGTGTATTATAGTACCAGTGTATACGTACCACACACTCCCTTGTCATGTTGTAAATTAAATGTTGATATATTTAAATCCTTTAAGTATGTCAACATTTATTTAAATGGTAAGTGGCCTACCACATCCACATAGGCCCTCCACAAAAGCAACATTTTAATATGCTACTCTCAGGAGAGCTTGCAGTGAAATTTCTGCTTCCAGACACTGCTGCCATCTGTACACAATGAAATGACATACTGCTGATCACCACTGACCAGCCAGGATATTTGCAGATCATTTGTGATAGGAGAGGAAGGCACTTTCATCACCAGAGTGAATAATGAAAGAGATAAAAAGTAATCTTGATAGATAATCCTGTTAAGAGGGAAATTGGAAAGTGTTTGAACATCCCACTTGGCTTGATACTAATAGGCTATTCTATAGGATTAGATCTGAGATTAATAGTCAGTATTCCTGGACGAAGCTTCCTCTGTACAATTACAAGCTTCTTTTGAGTCTTAGGTGAGTTCTTTTTTGCAGATTTTTTTTTCTCTCTCTCTCTGATTATCAAAGCAAAACCACGTATGCTTTTAGGAAAAAATAAGATTTTTTTTTTTAAAGAAATGTTTAGCAACATTTTACACTATTTGTTACTTCATTTCAAAGACAGAATTTATTTTCTTGTTGACCAAATATTTGGGTGCTTGCTTGGAGCTAGGTTCTCTTTTACACATGAGCAGAGGAAAGAATGGCTCAGGAGTTCTCCCTGCCTTGGGCAGCTCGTGAAAATGCCAAACAGAATTGCAGCCTTTTTGTAGATGGGGGTGAAAAGGGCTACTTTGCCTCCCTGCTATTTCCAGAGGAATGATACAGATCTCCACTGCACTGTAAACTATGTTTAACAGATTAACTCTCAGTGTTATCTTGGGACTGTCTTGGTATTTGATCTATGCTGATAAAGAATTAGTAAATATGTAGAACTGACTTTTTTTTAAGTGCAATTCTTCATTCCTTACTACCATAATAAAGATTTAATGATTCATTTGGAAGTCTGAAAAGGAGAACATGGACGTTTTAGATAGTTGAATGCATCTGTTGGACATGTAATTAGACTATATAGTTAAAAATAAAATATTTCAGGAGCAAGAGGAAAAATCTGTTAGTTGTTTCAATCTGCTAGTTTTAATGATGAAAATAATTTCCATGTTTTAAGTCATCTCTTTTAAATACCTCACAGCAAAATTGGGAACTAGAGATTCATGAGAATAAAAGTACTATGAATTTTAAATGCAATGAAAATTTGATAAATTGAACTTTGAAATCTATACTTGAGATTAGGGTCAGATTTTCAGAATAACAGTCATGCAATTTGTGTGTTCGAATTTTCGAGAAGAATACAAATATCTATGCAATAATGGCTTGATTATTGCCACATTACTGCAAGGTCTGATTCAGTGGAAACCAATTTCAATATTTGACTACATGTCCTTTAAATTATTCATTATAGATTTATTTATTTTTATGTTGCTGGATTAAGGCCTCTGTTACAAACACAGCAGTTGGAAGAGTCTTTGAAGGGTCTTGGGTTGTTAGATAGGAGAGCAAGAGATTCCTGCAGCAAGAATGTGAGGAATGGAGTGAGAGCTCTGGAAGAAAAGAGGGAGGTTTAAAACAGGTGTGACTGATGTCATGTCAATATCCATCATGGGTAGCTATAAGCATCATGAGTGGAAAATATTAAGATACTGAAAATCAGAAAAAAGCCTGGAAGCAGAAATCATAACATTAAATGAATCTATTTTATATGAGAAAACACTGTAGAGATGACAAGTTAATGGAAGAATAATTTAATTATAGATGTTACTGCTTTTGTCTTGCATTCATAACTGAAGCATTTTCTCCTCCTCTTCCTCTTATTTTCTTCTACTCTCTGCTCCTTCCTGCTTTGCTTCCCTTTTTTTTCTTCCTGTTGAACATAAAAATTACTTCTTAATCTGTGATTTCTCTGATTTTATAGTATAATATGCTACGCATACCATCTTGCTAATATGTTTATTGAAGATTTATGTGCATCTTCTTTGTGAACAGAAGGAGTAAAAAATATATATGTATTGAGATATGGATAAGCATATTGGAAATGAATGTGAGATTCAGAAATTATTAAGCTCTGAAGATTCCAAATGGAGAGAATGCTGTCACCCTGCCTGAGGGAAACTAGCTGCAGGACCTGAAACTAGAGAGCTTCTATAGCCTTCCACTTCGAAACAGGAGATGCAGTACAGAATCCTTTCATGAGGTTAAGTGTTATGTTTCCTGCAGACTAGAAACAAAGAGGTAGCCTGGATGAAGAGAACAATAACAGGAACTGCAGAGCTTCAAAGAGGCACCACAGTATGTGTGTTTATCTCTGTGATTGCAGCTACCCTGCACTTTCACAGGCTGTGCAGAGAAAGTCTGACACATTATTGAGAAATGTATAGGGCAGCAAAGAAATATTTTCATGAACTCTAATCTCCTTACTATGACTCCTTCCAACTGCAAGGTGTGAAACTAACAACTACAGAGGAGACAAGTTTACGTGGAAATGGAAGTCTACTCTGTTGTAAAAGCTAGTTGCCTTTGTCAAACCAGAATAGAAATGGCTCTATTCCTATCACTCTGGAGAAAAGAGAGGTAAGATTTAAAGGTGTATTTTGAAAGAGAAGAGGCGAATTCTTTCACTTGGAAAGTGAGATTTTTCCAAAAAACTTGAGGCAATATGAGAGTAGTCACTGAATTTCAAGGGAGACAAAGAAAGCTCTGAAAAGAGGACTGGGCAAAGCTTTGGTAATATTGAAAAATTAATACAAATAAATTACCTTGACCTGTAGTACAAAATAAATGGATTCAGCTGCTTCTACCATGTATTTTTAATTTCTGAGCTGAGGTCTGAAGAAAGTGTCATTTTGGTGGTTTTTACTTCCATAGCATAGAGCTACAAGGACCAAAACAAAGCAGCAGGTGTAATATAAATAAAAACAATATAGTTAAAGAGATATGTAAACATTTATTTCATTGTGAAATGACTCATTCACAACACTTGACTTAGGATAACAATCTTGTTAGGGATGAATCAAGTAGCTGCCACGCCTGCTATCTTTACAAGCTTGTTTCAGTACTAAAAATTGAGATGTTTGGTGCATAAGAGATTTGACACCCTTAGGCAAAACGGACACAGATGGCAAAGGGTAGGAGTAAGCCCAGGTTCTGATGATTATTTACTGGAAACAACACTCTGAATGGTTGCTGCTGAAGATTTCATACTAAAGGTAGACAATGCTGTGATCAGGAAATCCCACCAGGTATTAATAGGTGGGATTACGGACCATATGAGCAATTTCTAATAATACACACCCTTGGCATGCTGAGCTGCAATGCAAACTAAACACTCAAACCTGACTGGAAACAACATCTTATTGTCAGGTTTTCCTACCAGTGTTGTCTCTTTCATCATAGCTAGAGTGAGGTTATTTTACCAAAATGCAGGATTATGGTATCATTAGCATCTTCTACAGATTGTTTGACAGTGCAGGTACGAAGACAACATGGAAAGAAATGTGTATTCCTTTTTTTTTCATAGTGATCAGGGAAGATAATCTAGAGCTGTCTACTGGAAACTTTTCATTTTTTCTCTGCTGGCTTCATAAAAGCCATATCAGACCGAATCCTCAGTGTGATTAGTTGGCTTAGTTCTGCTGAAATCTATAACACTCTACAAAGGCCTTGGCTCCTGTGTATAGATAATGCCAGAGTCTGACAGGGTTGCTTGGTTGTTTAAAGTCATTTACTTTTCATGAGTGATATATGGCATTTCCTCCCCCCTAGGTGGTGAACAGTGAACCTACACATACCATCAAGCCCCTGAAGGCACAAACAGTGAGAAACCGGGACTGGGAGTCAGAATCTGAATAAGTGATTGTTTGAATTGTTTACAAAGTGTTCCCCAGTATATATTGCTTCAGCTGCTTTTTAGAATTTCTCAGATCCTCTTTCATCAGTCTCAGCTCTGAAAAGCTCTGAAAATAATTGAACTCTGGAAAGTGGTTTAAGCTTATCAGATTTTATTTATATATTTCAATAGCTTTTCTTGGTCTTTTTTTTTTTCTTTTTTTTTTGTAAGGTACATTAGTACTAATATAATCTATAATAAATATTAATCNCTTCATTGTGAACAGAAGGAGTAAAAAATATATATGTATTGAGATATGGATAAGCATATTGGAAATGAATGTGAGATTCAGAAATTATTAAGCTCTGAAGATTCCAAATGGAGAGAATGCTGTCACCCTGCCTGAGGGAAACTAGCTGCAGGACCTGAAACTAGAGAGCTTCTATAGCCTTCCACTTCGAAACAGGAGATGCAGTACAGAATCCTTTCATGAGGTTAAGTGTTATGTTTCCTGCAGACTAGAAACAAAGAGGTAGCCTGGATGAAGAGAACAATAACAGGAACTGCAGAGCTTCAAAGAGGCACCACAGTATGTGTGTTTATCTCTGTGATTGCAGCTACCCTGCACTTTCACAGGCTGTGCAGAGAAAGTCTGACACATTATTGAGAAATGTATAGGGCAGCAAAGAAATATTTTCATGAACTCTAATCTCCTTACTATGACTCCTTCCAACTGCAAGGTGTGAAACTAACAACTACAGAGGAGACAGGTTTACGTGGAAATGGAAGTCTACTCTGTTGTAAAAGCTAGTTGCCTTTGTCAAACCAGAATAGAAATGGCTCTATTCCTATCACTCTGGAGAAAAGAGAGGTAAGATTTAAAGGTGTATTTTGAAAGAGAAGAGGCGAATTCTTTCACTTGGAAAGTGAGATTTTTCCAAAAAACTTGAGGCAATATGAGAGTAGTCACTGAATTTCAAGGGAGACAAAGAAAGCTCTGAAAAGAGGACTGGGCAAAGCTTTGGTAATATTGAAAAATTAATACAAATAAATTACCTTGACCTGCAGTACAAAATAAATGGATTCAGCTGCTTCTACCATGTATTTTTAATTTCTGAGCTGAGGTCTGAAGAAAGTGTCATTTTGGTGGTTTTTACTTCCATAGCATAGAGCTACAAGGACCAAAACAAAGCAGCAGGTATAATATAAATGAAAACAATATAGTTAAAGAGATATGTAAACATTTATTTCATTGTGAAATGACTCATTCACAACACTTGACTTAGGATAACAATCTTGTTAGGGATGAATCAAGTAGCTGCCACGCCTGCTATCTTTACAAGCTTGTTTCAGTACTAAAAATTGAGATGTTTGGTGCATAAGAGATTTGACACCCTTAGGCAAAACGGACACAGATGGCAAAGGGTAGGAGTAAGCCCAGGTTCTGATGATTATTTACTGGAAACAACACTCTGAATGGTTGCTGCTAAAGCATATCTAGCAAAGAATAGGATCGTAAACAGCCTGGAACCAAAGCACGAAGCTGAGAGTAAAGGGTGAATCAGTTTAATTTTTTAAATGNTAACACTCTACAAAGGCCTTGGCTCCTGTGTATAGATAATGCCAGAGTCTGACAGGGTTGCTTGGTTGTTTAAAGTCATTTACTTTTCATGAGTGATATATGGTATTTCCTCCCCCCTAGGTGGTGAACATTGAACCTACACATACCATCAAGCCCCTGAAGGCACAAACAGTGAGAAACCGGGACTGGGAGTCAGAATCTGAATAAGTGATTGTTTGAATTGTTTACAAAGTGTTCCCCAGTATATATTGCTTCAGCTGCTTTTTAGAATTTCTCAGATCCTCTTTCATCAGTCTCAGCTCTGAAAAGCTCTGAAAATAATTGAACTCTGAAAAGTGGTTTAAGCTTATCAGATTTTATTTATATATTTCAATAGCTTTTCTTGGTCTTTTTTTTTTTCTTTCTGTTTTGTAAGGTACATTAGTACTAATATAATCTATAATAAATATTAATCAATTTACTTAGTAGGATTACTTTCTATGTGCTATTGTAATCTGAGTTTGCTACATCATTCTGTAACTTGACTAGGTATAAAAGTGTTAATTTTAAATAGCACAAAGAAAATTTATCACCTGTGATAGGGTACTAAGACATTCTCATAAAACGTTACAAGCTCATACTGATGCTTTAAATCTTGCCAAACAGTAAGCTTGCTTATGACCTCTGAAGTATAAAAAATAGGGAGATACAAGGCATGCATAACTTTAAATTCAATATTTTGGGGTTTTTTATCCCCTGTCTCTCCCCTGCAGAAAAAAAAGGTTGAAAGAAGTTCCTATAGAAATGCAGGCATCTCAGTTAAAAACTTCAGAAGTTACAGCACAAGCTGAAAAAACTTGAGTGAACTTCCTGTTCCTGTAGTTAGCTCCAAACTAAACATCATTTTACTAGGATATATGACTCCAGTGGCATTCATGATGAAGGACAGAAGAATCTAGATCTTGGCCAGTTTCAAACCAAAGACATAATAAAATTAGTTAGGCCTAAAGATATGGACATTCTAAACCACCTACTACAGCATGACTATTCCATCAACATTTTTCAAGGGAGATAAATAAGAGAAAATAAGCAACAAATAATTGACTAGAATTATAGCTATATGGAACATTTATTGCTGTAAAACGAATCACACAGGAGAAAGCTTCAGAAGCAGAGCTTGGAAGTGGGCCTGTCTTTTTAATTGAAGATTCAGTACAAACAAATTTATACTTGAAATTGGAATTTGATAGTTTCTGACAAACTTTAGAAGGAAAGTCTGATGTAAAGTTCAGATTTGAATAANGCGGTCCCTTTGATCTTAAAAATCTTGGGATGTTTGTACCTGGTTTACAAATGAAGGTGCAGAGGATGGAAATGAGTCAGCAGAGTGAGAAGCAGTAAAGCAAAGCAGAGATGGCAGGTCTCCTGTTTCTACATCGAACATCCTCTCAAGCTGTTGCCAAATTTAAACAGAAATCAACTCCTCTAACAAAGGCTAATGGCATGTTTAGGGCCTCTGAGTGCCATAGGCAAAATCTCAATATCTCCTTCTACTTAGCAACCTAATAACTCTGAAGCTGATAAGCAGAACTTGCTGCAGTCAACTATGTCAAAGTCCACTTTGACAACATTCGGTTTGCAGATCAATAACTTGCAAGACCGTAACTACTCAGAAGCCATTGCAGTCAGTGGATCAATAGAGGTTTTGTTCACTGACAGGCTGTAATAGTTAGGCAGGAGATGTTTTTATCTCTATTGTGGCAAAGATGATTGCATCACTGACTTTATAAAGTCCTCTGAACTGTAACAAGGTGTCCAGTTGGTGACAGCTGAATCATAATTTTTCTATTATCCATATATATATTACACAGACTAAATAGCGTGCATTTTTAAAGAAAAATCCTAGTGTTACCCTGTGCTCCAACAGCCATTTGCATGCAAGTGCTCCCCATTAATGCTCTCTTTCTATTACTTTCCTCATTTTGACTGAGATCCATGCTGCTCTGTGTGGCAGCTAGCAAGAATCGCTCAAAATTGATTCAAAATGCTTTATGACTAAAGGGGATAGTTCAGGTTTCCCAGGTGCTCCTGGTATGAAGGTTGAGGTACTGTTGCCTTACAAACGGGGTTCGTTGCCCGGTTTGCAATAAGCCAATACACACACACAGAGCCGAGATATTGTTTTTATTTTGCTATTGCACNAAGCTTCAGAAGCAGAGCTTGGAAATGGGCCTGTCTTCACACACTTGGGGATATAGCTGGATGTTAAACTGACCTTTAGACCTTCTAGAAGAAAATGGGGACCATTTTTTCATTAAAGATATGAGAATAAGAAACTATGGGAATAAATATTTTGTTGTTTACTAATACTAGATTAACAGTAAACTGAATATTTGAAAAAAGTCTTCAAATTTTTTGCCGAATCTGATGGAACAGGATTAGAATAGCTGAAAAATTACTATGCTATTTAGTTTGTAATAATTAAAATTATATGAAACGTAGTTCTTTAATGTTTTCTTTATGGTGTTGGCCATAGACCTGATTCAGTACCCAAATGCTAATGAGCATGTCGATTCAGTACCCAAATGCTACCTCTGTATTTGAAAACATTTTTAGCTCAGATGGAATTAAAATAAGATATTAGTGGGTTAAGAGAGATGACATCACCAAGGACTTTCAGTTTAATCTTTCCTTTCTTAATAGATTTTTTTTCTATAATTACAATAGCATTTTTCACCCATAGATCTTGGAGGATGATGAATAAAATTATATTATATTATTAATTATGTGGAAGATATGCTTAGTCAGACACAAATTATTGGGCCTAATGTAGCGGTCCCTTTGATCTTAAAAATCTTGGGATGTTTGTACCTGGTTTACAAATGAAGGTGCAGAGGATGGAAATGAGTCAGCAGAGTGAGAAGCAGTAAAGCAAAGCAGAGATGGCAGGTCTCCTGTTTCTACATCGAACATCCTCTCAAGCTGTTGCCAAATTTAAACAGAAATCAACTCCTCTAACAAAGGCTAATGGCATGTTTAGGGCCTCTGAGTGCCATAGGCAAAATCTCAATATCTCCTTCTACTTAGCAACCTAATAACTCTGAAGCTGATAAGCAGAACTTGCTGCAGTCAACTATGTCAAAGTCCACTTTGACAACATTCGGTTTGCAGATCAATAACTTGCAAGACCGTAACTACTCAGAAGCCATTGCAGTCAGTGGATCAATAGAGGTTTTGTTCACTGACAGGCTGTAATAGTTAGGCAGGAGATGTTTTTATCTCTATTGTGGCAAAGATGATTGCATCACTGACTTTATAAAGTCCTCTGAACTGTAACAAGGTGTCCAGTTGGTGACAGCTGAATCATAATTTTTCTATTATCCATATATATATTACACAGACTAAATAGCGTGCATTTTTAAAGAAAAATCCTAGTGTTACCCTGTGCTCCAACAGCCATTTGCATGCAAGTGCTCCCCATTAATGCTCTCTTTCTATTACTTTCCTCATTTTGACTGAGATCCATGCTGCTCTGTGTGGCAGCTAGCAAGAATCGCTCAAAATTGATTCAAAATGCTTTATGACTAAAGGGGATAGTTCAGGTTTCCCAGGTGCTCCTGGTATGAAGGTTGAGGTACTGTTGCCTTACAAACGGGGTTCGTTGCCCGGTTTGCAATAAGCCAATACACACACACAGAGCCGAGATATTGTTTTTATTTTGCTATTGCACAGTGTCAGGTGCTAGGTGGTCAGTCCACAAAGCTAGTGCCACTAGGTGCTTTTTGTGACAGTTTATGAACTTATTATAAACGTCTGAGTTAACCCCAGCCCCAGTACAGCCTCCTCATACCTGAGTGGTCAGCTAATGAACATGTCGATCGCATAACATTTCTGAACTCTGCATGCTCTANATCTCTATTGTGGCAAAGATGATTGCATCACTGACTTTATAAAGTCCTCTGAACTGTAACAAGGTGTCCAGTTGGTGACAGCTGAATCATAATTTTTCTATTATCCATATATATATTACACAGACTAAATAGCGTGCATTTTTAAAGAAAAATCCTAGTGTTACCCTGTGCTCCAACAGCCATTTGCATGCAAGTGCTCCCCATTAATGCTCTCTTTCTATTACTTTCCTCATTTTGACTGAGATCCATGCTGCTCTGTGTGGCAGCTAGCAAGAATCGCTCAAAATTGATTCAAAATGCTTTATGACTAAAGGGGATAGTTCAGGTTTCCCAGGTGCTCCTGGTATGAAGGTTGAGGTACTGTTGCCTTACAAACGGGGTTCGTTGCCCGGTTTGCAATAAGCCAATACACACACACAGAGCCGAGATATTGTTTTTATTTTGCTATTGCACAGTGTCAGGTGCTAGGTGGTCAGTCCACAAAGCTAGTGCCACTAGGTGCTTTTTGTGACAGTTTATGAACTTATTATAAACGTCTGAGTTAACCCCAGCCCCAGTACAGCCTCCTCATACCTGAGTGGTCAGCTAATGAACATGTCGATCGCATAACATTTCTGAACTCTGCATGCTCTAAGGGGAAGGGTCTCTAAGTGGGCTGGGGCCTTCATAGCAGTGGGTGTGATTTTTACTGTTATATTAAGATAAGGATAGGTTACTTTCAGACAGTGCTAATCACTAATTTGGCTGACTACTCCAGACATACTGGTTAAGTATGCATTTAGTTTACATATTTTCCAGGAGGTTCCTGTCTTCAAAAGTAAATCTAACAATCCTTAGAGTGATTAAAAGTTATTCTTGACAGTCCTAAGGACAGTCATCCTGAGACAGACAGAGAGTATGTATTTGTTACATTAGCTCTAAGTTGACTTGCACCACTTCAAAACCTTAGATAGTCAGGTATGGTCAGGGTAACAGGTGTTTTTATGTGTGCAGATATCTCTCTTTTCCTCTTTGCACAGGAGTATTTTTTAAATTTATTATTATTATTTTAATTAAAGAGTAGGTACCTAGAACAGATACTAGCAGTCTGCAAAGGAATGTCAGGCAGAGTAATAAAAGCAGCATAAAGTCTGCTGGAACACTGCACGTGGAGTCTTAGTTGCTCCAACAGATAATAAAGGATATGTAACACAAGTAATTTCCACTATGTTAAAGAAATGTTTTCAGCCTCTAATTTGCAAATAAGTGTGCTTAATACTTTAATAAAACATTTCTTTTTCTTTGTTTCATGAAAGAGTACAGAAATTTAAATAAATCACACATACATTTACCCTTTTTTAAGGTCAAAAGGAAAGATCAGTCTTCCCTAAACCAATTCCTACCCCATTATCTGAAAAGATGATCTCCTAAGGAACAAGAGAGAAGTCTTTCACTGAGTTATATATCAAGAAGACCTGTTAGTCAATTTGGAAGAGGCTTATATTGTAAGTGGAGGTCTTTTGTGGAGTATAAATACATAACAGCATTCTTTTGTGTCTGAATAGGAAATTAAGTATCTTAAGGTATTATCTGACCTTAATTGTCATCTAGGTCAGTGACAGATAGGTAAACTCTTCAGAAAATCTCTGTAGACTGTCTCTAAGGCTGTATAAACCAGAATTTCAATGTGGAACCAAAGAGGAAATCATTGCTCCAGGCACAACTGGTTGAAAAATTGGTGTAACTTCTGCTCCTTATAAACCTTCATCTAGTAAATACTCAGTCATCTCTTTTGTGGATTTGTCACTTTAATGTTTTAAAATACATTCAGTGAAGAGTCACTTGAAGCAATTCTGACCATATGTCAGCGCATGCTGAACTGAGGGAGCTCTGTAACGAGGAGAAGACTGCAAGAGATGCCAAGAGATGTGGAAACAATTATTGCCACTTGTGATTTGAAAAATGACTTACATCTAAGAGCATATTGCAGCTCAAACAATCATTAATGGAAGCAGAAAGGCATGCCTCCTCCTTCAGTTGTGCTTGGCAAAGACATTTACATCTGGCTAATTACAGCCAGTCTTTCTGAACAGAGCAAAGGGTCTGTATTTTACTTGGCTTGCAGCGTGACCACTGAACTTTGATCTGTTGCAGACAATTCGCAGGCAGAGATGATCCACAAGCTGCCATACAGTGAACTGTCTCTTTTGAGGTACTTGATTGATAAAAGAGCCATTCTGCTGACTCTGTAGAAGTCAGACTGTCTCAGAAGCATAATGGATAGACTGTCCTTAAGGCATAGGCAGAAACGTCAGAAACGAAGATATAGTCAAACCAGAGATATAGCCAAGTTCAGACTGAGATTTGTGATTTTAATGGTTTAAATTAGCAATGGAAGCAAAAGAGGAAAGTGAGAATGTGTACACCATATCCAGTGAGAGAACATTAGAAACAAGGGAAGGTGATCCCACTGGCTAGGTGGTGTCTGGGAAATGGATCCTTGTCTTTATGCAAAAGCAGTTGTGTTGTCACTGTCTGTATTCGTACCTGCAAGTACCACAGCTGTTTATACAGTTAAATCTGCACATGCTGCAAATAATATTTTTATAGTTTTTGTGTATATAAGTGGCCGTAAGAGCAGCAAAGATAATTTGAGATTAGAACAAAAGTGAACAATGTGTTCATAAGAGAACTAAAGCTACCGATTTCTCTCTAAGGCTGGTCAAAAAATACAAGCCATCAGTTTCTGGGGTTTCTACTGCAAGAAGATGAAATGTAGGGCATTTGGGTGTTTTCCTGATATTTATTTTCCATTAAATCTAATGTTCTTCTGAAGGTCTTGCTCTTACAATGCTTCAGTGTTGCTAAATAACTTGGTAATTCGTTTAAAATACTAGTCCATCCAGCTGATTTCACATCTATGCCTTGGAGAACTACCTTTACATTCCTCTAAACAACATTTGTTCTGTTGATTTCATTTTTTTCATTTTGATACTTTGTTTTTATAATAAGCTCTGATTTCTCCAGCCTCCACCTTTTCTTAGGTCGCTTGTGCTTGGTGAAACAGAGCAACATTCTTCTAGTAGCTGTGCTGGGTCATCAGCATAGATCAGTATCATTGCAGCCTTATCACGTAAAGATTTGGAAGGGAAGAAAGCAGGACTGCAAGTCAACCACAGAGAAGGAGGGGAAGCTAGCAGACCTGCCCGGATCAAAGTAGGTTAGGGAATCTGGGTAACCAGGGTCTTTTAAATCAGAGAAGGAATAATAGTTCAGTGAGAAAGTCCTTCACTAAGGAAGAGGTGCCATTTAAACAGTGAAAGCTGTGTAGTTCCAACCACATTACACAGCCAAACACTGTACCTCCGTAAGGAAAGTGTTGATATTGGTTAGTACCTGGAGGATCTATGCACTGCAACTTGTGGAATGCTTCATAGAATCATAGAATCATAGAATGGCCTGGGTTGAAAAGGACCACAGTGATAATCTAGTTTCAACCCCCCCGCCATATGCAGGGCCGCCAACCACTAGACCAGGCTGCTCAGAGCCACATCCAGCCTGGCCTTGAATGCCTCCAGGGATGGGGCATCCACGACCTCCCTGGGCAACCTGTTCCAGTGTGCCACCACCCTTTGGGTGAAAAACTTTCTCCTAATCTCTAACCTAAACCTCCCCTGTCTTAGTTTAAAACCATTCCCCCTTGTCCTATCACTATCCACCCTCGTAAACAGTCGCTCCCCCTCCTGTTTATAGGCTCCCTTCAAGTACTGGAAGGCCGCAATGAGGTCTCCCCGGAGCCTTCTCTTCTCCAAGCTAAACAAGCCCAGTTCCCTCAACCTTTCCTCATAGGAGAGGTGCTCCAGCCCTCTGATCATCTTAGTGGCCCTCCTCTGCACCCGCTCCAAGAGCTCCACGTCCTTCCTGTGCTGGGGGCCCCAGGCCTGGACACAGTACTCCAGATGGGGCCTCACAAGAGCCGAGTAGAGGGGCACAATCACCTCCCTCTCCCTGCTGGCCACCCCTTTTTTAATGCAGCCCAAAACACAGTTGGCTTTGCGGGCTGCAAGCACGCACTGCCGGCTCATATCCAGCTTCTCGTCCACCAGGACCCCCAAGTCCTTCTCCGCAGGGCTGCTCTCAAGGAGATCTTCCCCCAGTTTGTATAAATACCTGGGGTTGCCCCGACCCAAGTGCAGCACCCTGCACTTGGCCTTATTAAACCTCATTAGGTTTACACGGGCCCACTTCTCCAGCCTGTCCAGGTCCCTCTGGATGGCTTTCCTTCCTTCCAATGTGTCGACGGCACCACTCAGCTTAGTATCATCCGCAAACTTGCTGAGGGTGCACTCGATGCCATCGTCTATGTCATTGATGAAGATGTTAAAGAGCACCGGTCCCAAGACGGACCCCTGAGGGACACCGCTCGTGACCGGCCTCCACCCTGACACAGAACCATTAATCATAACCCTTTGGCTGCGTCCGGCCAGCCAATTCCTAATCCATCGTACAGTCCATCCTTCAAATCCACACCTCTCCAATTTAGAGAGAAGGATGTGGTGAGGGACCATGTCAAAGGCTTTGCAGAAGTCCAGGTAGATGACATCCATCGCCCTTCCCCTGTCCACCGAAGCCGTCACTCCATCATAGAAGGCCACCAGATTGGTCAGGCAAGATCTGCCCTTGGTGAAGCCATGCTGGTTGTCTCGAATCACCTCTTTGTCTCGTATGTGCCTTAGCATAGCTTCTAGGAGGATCTGTTCCATGATCTTCCCAGGCACAGAGGTGAGGCTCACCGGCCTGTAGTTCCCCGGGTCTTCTTTTCTCCCTTTCTTAAAAATGGGAGTAATATTTCCCTTTTTCCAGTCTTCGGGGACCTCCCCAGACAGCCAGGATTTTTCAAATATGATGGAGAGCGGCTCAGCAACCACATCAGCCATCTCTTTCAGAACCCTAGGATGGATATCATCCGGTCCCATGGACTTATACACGTTCAATTTCATGAGGAGGACTCGGACTTGTTCCACCGTTACAGTGGGACAGAAACCACTCCCCACACCCTCACCTAGAGGCTCAGGGTCCTGGCAGATACGAGAAGCCTGACCACCGGTGAAGACTGAGGCAAAGCACTCATTAAGTACCTCAGCTTTTTCTATGTCTAAGGAAGCCAGCTCCCCATTACCTTTCATCAGAGGGGGAACACTCTCCTTGGCCTGTCTCCTCCTGCCTAAGTACCTGTAGAACCCCTTCTTGTGATCTTTCACATCCCTTGCCAAGTTCAACTCCATCTGTGCCTTGGCTTTCCTAATCCTATCTCTGCACACACGGACAACAGCCCTGTATTCCTCCCAGGCTACACAACCCCGCTTCCACTTCCTGTACATTTCCCTCTTTTCCCTCAGTTTAAGCTGCTTTTTTGGCAGAACTTTTGGAAATAGCGCATTATCCTTGCCTCTTCCCCGTGTTGATTCCCAGGCTTGATATATTTCCAGCTGTAGAGACATTCCTACTTTTGTTATAAGAATAGCGACACCAGTGCGAGGACAGTGCATCTAATGTATTCTGATATTTATAAGTTCAGTATCTGGACTTTTTTAAGACTTGCCTTGTGTCTTATACTAAGATGTGTGTGGACTTGTAGTGTCTAAAATAACCTATTTAAATGTGCATGAGACATTATTTACTTTCCAGTGTACCAGAAAAGCAGAAAGGGTATGAAAGGGCCGATCGAATTTGAAAAGTCAACAGATGGTTAGAGGACTGGTGCCACAGCCAGGGGTTTGGGTACTTAGACCACAGGACTTGCTTTGAGAAGCCTGGTCTACTGGGGGCTGATGGGATCCATCTGTCAGAGAAGGGGAAGCGAATCTTCGATAATAGGCTCGCCAACCTGGTGAAGAGGGCTTTAAACTAAAATTGCAAGGGAAGGGGAACCTCAATGCATCCCACTCCGACCAGTTTGATGCCAGAATCAACAATAGATGCCCAGAGCCTGGAGAAGGATCACAGGCCAGCTGGAAAGCACCTGAAGAGCAGCACATAGACAGTCCAGCCTCATGGTGAGCCCAACTTAAGTGCCTCTGTGCAAATGCATGTGGCATGGGGAACAAACAAGAGAAGTTAGAGAGGTGCACACGCCTACAGGGCTATGATCTCATTGGCATCATGGAGACATGGTGGGATGGGTCCTTCTGACTGGAATGTTGGAATGGAGGGATACAGGCTCTTTTGGAAGGTCAGGCAGGGGAGACGAAGACGGGATATTGCCCTCTATGTCAGTGTCCCGATGGAGTGCATGGAACTCCACCCAGGGATGGGTGAGGAGCCAGCCAACAGCTTATGGGTCCACGTTAAAGGGAGAACAGGGACAGACGGCATTATAGTCGGAGTCTGCTAGAAGCTACCCAACCAGGAAGACCAAGTGGATGGGGCCATCTGTAGACAGATAGGAGCAGCATCACGCTCACAAGCCCTGGTGATCATGGGGGATATCTGATATCTGTTGGAAAGTTCACACAGTACAACATAACCAAACCGGGAAGTTCCTGGAATATGTCGATGATAACTTCCTTCTCCAAGAGGAGCTATGCTGGACCTTGTTCTCACCACCAAGGAAGGGCTGGTGGGGAATGTGGAAGTCAAGGATAGCCTGGGATGCAGCGACCATGAGATGGTGGACTTCAAGATCCTCAGGGCAGCGAGGAGGGTGCACAGCAAACTCATTACCCTGGACTTCAGGAGAGCAGAGTTTGGCCTCTTCAGGGATCTGCTTGGCAGAGTCCCATGGGATAAAGCCCTGGAGGGAAGAGGGGCCCGAGACAGCTGGTTGATATTCAAGGATCACTTTCTTCAGACTCAGGGGCGATGCATCCCAACAAAGAGGAAGGCAGACAAAAATGCCAGGAGGCCAGCATGGATGAACAAGGAGCTCCTGGACAAACTCAAACAAAAAAAGGAAGCCTACAAAGGATGGAAGCATGGACAGGTAGCCTGGGAGGAATACAGAGAAACTGTCTAAGCAGCTAGGGATCAGGTTAGAAAAGCTAAAGCCCTGACAGAATTAAATACAGCCAGGAATGTCAAGGGCAACAAGAAATGCTTCAATAAGTATGTTGGTGATAAAAGGAAAACTGAGGAAAATGTGGATCCTCTCCAGAAGGAAATGGGAGACCTGGTTACCCAGGATATGGAAAAGACTGAGGTACTCAGTGACTTCTTTACCTCAGTCTTCACTGGCACGAGCTCAAGACACACCGCCCAAGACATGGAAGGCAACGGCAGGGACTGGGAGAATGAAGAATTACCCACTGTAGGAGAATATCAGCTGCAAGACCATCTAAAGATCCTGAAGGTGCACAAGACCATGGGACCTGATGAGATGTAGCCATGGGTCCTGAGGGAACTGGTGGATGAAGTTATTAAGCCACTATCCATCATATTTGAGAAGTCATGGCAGTCTGGGGAAGTTCACACTGACTGGAAAAGGGTATAATGCCCATTTATAAAAGGGAAAAAAGGAAAACCCGGGGAACTACAGACTCTTCAGTCTCATTTCTGTGCCTGGCAAGATCCTGGAGCAGATCCTCCTGAAAACTATGCTAAAGCACATGGAAAACAAGGAGGTGATTGGTGACAGCCAACATGGCTTCACTAAGGGCAAATCATGCCTGAAAAATCTGTTAGCCTTCTACGATGAGACTACAGCATTGGTAGATAAGGGAAGAGCAACCGAAGTAATCTACCTGGACTCGTGCAAAACATTTGACGCATTTGTCCCACACAACCTCCTTGTGTCTAAATTGGAGAGA
>VZTO01026330.1:515-39628 GCA_013400615.1 Syrrhaptes paradoxus | reverse complement strand
GATGCTCCATTCCCTTCATCATTAGCCTGTCCACATGCAGAAGTTTTGTACATGTATTTGCAAGACAGAGAAATAAATACTGCAAAAATATGTTAAAAATTAAATGGTCAGTATTACTTTTGGTTTATGTTAGATAGGATTTTGGCCAGCATCTCAAAAAGCATCTGTTTTATATAAAATACTAAGAGGCAAAATGGCAACAGTGGCTGTGTCTGAAAAGCTTCTTATTTCAAGTAGCCAGGAGTGATATCTTCCCTCTCTCTTCTCCTCATCATTTCATTTTCAAAACTAATTCTAAAAGTAATTAGTGTCAATGTCCGAAGTGTTATAATGTGAAGATACAGTTCTATATAGCTGCTGTGTGTAAGCTCATTTTTATTGTTATCATTGACATGAATTTACACGTGTATATTTTAGTGTATATATATATATATTACATTAAAAACAAATAATGCTACAATATTGTATTTAAAAGGCAATATATCACTATTATTCACTGCACAGTGAATGATAACAGCAGATTTTAAAAGCAGACAGATCATATATGATATGGTGCTGCAGTCCCTATCAGCTTGATGAAGGCATGGTGCAGCACATTATTTTTTATAAAATAATTGTTCTCCTAATGTATGTATTTGCCCTGAATAAGGCAATTCTTCCTCTGCGTCAAACATTTTCAAACTCTTAATTTGGGAAAATAAAAATTTAAATATTGGATGAAAATACCTTCCCTTTCTTTAGTACAGTAAGGATCAGAAGTAGCCTGATCAAAGAATCTGTTGGCGATGTATGCTCTAAGTATTGTGCTTAGGAACCTTTTCTTCATGAAAAGTGCAAGATAAACCGATGGGTTTGCTCAGCTATAATTATATTACCTAAAGGTTTGTCTGAAAGAGAGTAAATGACTTCACATATTGAGTTTATTTATCTTAACTTTTAATATTCCTTTGCAGACAGAGCTCTAGAGCAGAAATTCATATGGAACATGTAACTGTACCTGTGACCACATATGTAGGATGCAGCAATATCTTGTTTTTCTTTTGTGTTATTACAGTCTAGAATCATAAAGCAACTCAGAAATATTTCATGATGTGCTGTGATGTAAGAACTATTTTTATATCCTGGATGAATTTGAATGTCTTTGGATTCAAAGTGCTGTCTCGGTCTCCTTCTTATGTACACACACATTCTATATGTCATCAGAATAAGACAGGAAAACATATTCTGATCCTTCTAAATATTTAATGAAGAAGTGATACTGACAACTCAGAAAAGCAAAAGAGCCTATATAGGACTATTATACCATCTTTCTCCATCCTGATCAGTTTTTCAACTTACAAGCAGAATTGTTCTCTAAACTCACATGTTTTGAAGTGGGCTGAGCATGACTTTGTTAATGTTGGCATTAAGCACATGGCTGGGGTATTTTTCTTTTTTTTTTTTTTTTTCTTTAATCTTGAAAGGCAGCTTTGACTCTGACAGTAAATTCCAGTTTGGTGGTTTAGTGATGGTAAATGCTTCCACCAGCCAAGACAGAGCTTGTTGGGGTTTTTTGATTGTTTGTTTTGTGTTGTTTGAGTTTTGTCTTGTTTTGTTTTCCTTTGGTAATAACACTTCAGTATTTTCCGAAAGTACTGCTGCTTTGGAGGCTGGAACTCTATTTGTTAACTTTCAAATTCACAGAGCTTTCTGTTTTGCTTTCGCATTTAAAAGAAAATAAAGGCCTGGGACACCATCATAGCTGTAACTGGATTCCAGCAATATCTATATTTCAGTTCCTAAATGATCCTAAATGATGGTACCTAAGTAGCACTTGCTGGGAACCTACATGCGTGTGTCCTCATTAGTATACTCCACCAAATGAATAGCAAGATTTTGTGGTTTGTAGGTTTTTTTGTTTCCCTCTTTTTTCATTCTCTGGGTTTCATCTTAAATTGATGAAGCACTGTAAATCCCACTTTAAGTTTTAAGGCACTAGGTCAGACAAATAATTTTAATAAGATGAACCAAGACTGTAATAAAGTGAGAGAAGAAAATAGGAGAAAAAAAAAAAGACTCTTGAGAAGTTCTGTGCTTTCCTGATGAGAGAAAACTGTGGAGGTACTGTTAGAGCAACACAAAGTATTCTGAGGTAGAATTTATTCTGCCTTTTTTAAATTAAAAATCTTGACTCCATTTTTTCTCTTTAAATAATAATAATCTATTCTATTACTTTTATCTTTTCAAAGTTTATGTTCTGAAGAACTGAGTGAAGGTATTTCTCTATATCCTATCTCTGAAAGGAGTTAATTTTTCTGGATGTTTACAATTACAGACAGGCACTCATCATAAAGGAAAGCAGCAGGATCTTTCCTCATGGAAGGTAATGAGACTTAGATGGCAGAAGGCATCTTAGACATTTGTACATCTTCTTGTCTGAATCCCCTTTCAGAAAAGGTAGTAGTGAGTGGGATTGTCCCTGCCTCTCTGGAGGCAAGCATAGTTTTTAGCTTTGATTTCAGAAACTGTACTGCAAGAAGAGCCTGCCACAACTCCTATGTTGCTTCACTCTATTACAATTTTATCATCTATCAGCTAAAATAACTGGGTCACATCAGCTTCAAGTAGGGAGGGAGCAGGAAATGACCATTTGAAATGCAAATTATAGCCTAGCTTTCTAATAGTTTTTGTTAACAGAGCCAGGCTTAGCACTGGGGGCTTTCTCCACAGTAAAGGAGGGGAGAGAGGATCATCTAAAAGGCCATACAAAGCCCCCTATGTCTCCCCCTCCCCAAGTCTGTCGGAGCATTTGCAGGAGTCTAATCCCACCAGGACAAGGTTATCCTTTCTGAATATCTTATGACATGTCATTGATGAGAAGCGATCTTGTTTATGACATGGAACTCTTCAAAACTGTGTAAGGCTTCACATGCCACCCTTGGTTCACAACCTGCTGTCTGACCGCAGACACGTACAGAAACGTGCTGCGCCTGTGTTTTATGAATGTTCCAAATCTGGGTTTAACAATATTTGCTCGGGCACTGAGAAAGTCTGGGAATTTGAACTTGGCATGCACCTGGAGCCAAAAATATAAAGCAGCAAATGGGCATATGAAAGACCTGGCTGAAATTCACCCCTGTTGTCCCAAATGTCACTCTGAACATTGTCAGAGACTTTTGGACTCCTGATAGAATCAGTCATGCCAGTGTATCTGAATGGAATGAGCTGGACTTGTCAGAAGCAAATCCCAGTCAGCATATTAATTCACTGGCTTTACAAATGTGATTCTTTAACAGATTTTTGTCTTTTTATTATAGATTTTTGTAATTTAAACTTTGAATTAACACTCACTGCAATATCTGTCTTAACAGCCTGTGTCCCATTACACATACCCACAAGCATGCTTAGGAATGCAAATAAATTACTGTTATTGAAGGGATGTTTTAACTACCATCATTCAGTAAAACATATTCACTAAGTGGGAGACAGTGTCTAATTTCTCAATGCTCTAGTAAAGCCTCCTCAGATGTTCCATAAGATAATATAACAAAGATATCCAGAGTAAGGGTGTATGCTTACGTTTTGTTTTTTCAAGTATCACATCGCACTTAAATTGGCCTTCAATCTACAATATTCTCTTCAAAGTTTTCCTTTGTACATTATGCTCAAAATAAAGGCAATGATATGTGGTAGTAGATGCCAAATTCAGCTTGCTAAACCATACCTACTGTGACTAGTTAATAGCTTCCTGATCCATCACTACCGCACGTTTCTTGCTCTGCAGGTAACTATTCTGCCACTTTCGAGACTGAAATATCTGGGTTTCTTTCCTTATCAATTGTGTTTCTAGATCAGTGTCAACTGTGTTTGAAACTTGTTTGTATTACAATTCCATTATGAATCCAGAATGGCCCAGACTCATTTAAAGGATTGTCTTAAAGCTTCTCTGATAGACTTGGGTAATTTTTGATTTTGCTTCAGAGCCAGCTGCTGACTATGGGATGAAATCAAAAACACCTCACAATTCACAGTTTTGTTTGGCTTTAAGCTTAAATCCAGTGTACGGATGGGAAGGGCTGAACTTTCCACTCCAAGATTCCCTCATCTCTTTTGGAGCTGTAGAATACCAGAGTGCAGTTACTTTTAGCAATATCACTGAAAATGTTACTTTCCTCCTACATGAGGCCCTGTTTTAAATAATAAGTTCTTCTGTAATTATTGTGATATTGTTGTATTGCTAAAATACTATATTAAAATATGAATGACATATTGCAACAAGTCCTCTAGGATGAATACAGAATCATGCTACCATCATAAAAACATCATAGTCCAAAGCAACTAAATGCAGAGAAAAGGAAAAAGGGGAACCAAAATGCCCAGGTCCAGTTCCACTATAAGCCCAGATATTCTTTATGGAATTAGCCTTTGTTGAGCAACTTCACAGTCATTTCACTCTGCCTAACAGCAACCTAAATCTGTTTGATTGAATGTATAGTTGTGTAAAGCAGATTTCATTTTAAAAATAAATTGTGTCTAAATTATTCTTTGACTCAAAAAAAATGCAACCTGTTCTTTTTGTTCTTAAGTAATAGATAAAATATGATTTTTTTTCCATGATAGATATTATTTTCACTTTCTAAAAATATAACATGGTGTGAAAAATTCCACAGGCTCTAGTAGTGCTGATGTTCTTGTGTCTTGCACCACCACAGTTACGTTCAAAAAGTATGAAAGTTCAAGATGTGTTTTGTTTTCTTTCCAGAATCTGTTTCTTTTTCAGGAAGAATTTTTATCTTTAAAATCTGAAAGGCAAAATCAAGGTGTGTCTTTTACGTTTTCAGATGTAGATGTTCTTGACAAGTTCAATTTCTATATTTCTGTTAATACAAAAATTCATTATTAACTAGAGGAAAATAAGATGCAAAGATGGATTCTTAAGCTCAAAGTATATTATTGAACACATTGTGAGTAAACCCTTGACACTTCTAGAAGTCAAATAAGATTTTCTGATCTACATTTCAGATCTCTGGAATAGATCCATAAGCAGTGCCCAGATTGGGTAATTTGTCCAGATGCTGAATCTACAGAGCTAAGAAATTGCCTGAAATGTACTCATGTACTTGCATTATGGTTATGGAAAGGAGAGGAAATTCATGGAGTAGTGGGTCCTCTAGCCTCAGCTTTCTGACATTTGCTTCATTCCCCTTGTGTGGATCTTCTACACATTTGCCCAACATTGAGTTAAGTCTTGTTGTTCAAAATATACAACTACAGAATTTTTTTCTATTGTACATGGTTTTGAAAATGCACATAAGTTATTGAAGAGACTGCATTTCATCCAAATTTTATTTGAAGTAGCAATCTTTAAATGCTGCTGTGAATGGCATTTATACAATAGTAATAACTTATAGCCTCCCTCAGACTGAAGGCTGTCAACATATTTTACAAATTCAAATTATAAATGGAGAAAATAAAAATTAAAAAATTAAGTTACAAAGAATACCATGCCAATACAGATATTAGGTAGACAGCATTTAACTACTGTGGCATGGGATTTTATATTTCATAGCTGATTAAAAAGACTTAAAAGAGTTTTAAAAGCAGCAAATCATCAGACATTGACTATAGTTTTATCAGAAAATGACTTTTCTATCAAAATAATATCTAACATGACAAAAGAAAACCCACCTATTCTCCACTAGCAATATTAACAACACTAACATTATTTAGTAAAGACAGAAATTAACTAAATAATTGGAATACTCTACAAGGAATAAACCATGCATCATCCCTGTGATGGTCACCAAGCATTGGTGAGCAAACCAGTGTTTTACTTAGTGATCTTCTTTTATGCTGTATTTGCGAATGAGGAATTGTTCTTTTTTTTTATACTCTAATTCTCCTGTTTTGGTCTCCTGCTATTGCACCTTCCCTTTGAGGGAACCACACATTCCAAATTTATTCCTTTTGTCTCTCTGCAGCTTGAATTACCTAATCTATTGATGGATTACTGCCTCCTCTGGTTCACCTCTGCATATTCAGAACTCAAAAAGCCATTCAAGTTCCTCCCTCCTAAATTATCAAGATGAGCAGAGATCTCCTGAAGTTGTAGGGTGAGGGCATGCGTTGACTTCAAAACTCATTTGGGCACGAAGGTTTGTTTAGCCAACAGCGGACTAAAATGTGAGTGTAGCCCCTGCTCATGTTCTTCTAAGCACAAGGAAAATACTACAGAAACTGAGAAAAATTATTAAGGGGAAAAACCCACTCTCTTAAGGTGAGATAAAACTCACTCTCTTAAGGTGAGATATTGCTAATTAGAGGGGGTGCAAATAAAATTTTAGAAATATTGTGGAAGAGTCAAAGTTGATTAAAACATTTTGTGAAACTTGTCAGATCTGGCTCAGGTTCTGAGTTTCTAGTAGTCCAGGCTCTGGCTTTTCTAATAAAGCAGGCTTAAAGAAGGGCATCTTAAGTAAATCTCAGATTTTTAAGTAAGGATAAAATATCCCCTAAATTTGTTTTAGAAATAATTATTCAAGCAGTGTTAATCAATTAACACAATCCTGAGGGAAAGGACTTCAGTTCATGGTGCATCTCCGTTGTTTCCTTATTTCACAGAATCTTTCTTTTAGTAATCAGTCATTCAGGCTTTTTTCCTCCTTAATCATGAAGCAAAGAGATGACCTCAGGGAGGTCTTTCCAGCTTCCTGAAACTTTTGATTTTGCTCTTTTTTACCTAAGAAAACAACAACAAACAAAGACCTCTCTAAAGAAACCAGCCCACCACAACTACCAACAACAGTATTTGTCCATTTGGTTAAATTAAGCCTATAAACAATTGTGTTTAAGGTAAAAGGTGTTTTAAGGAATTGCCTCTCTCACTGACATCTTTATGTGTCTTCAGGTACCCTTCTGGGCATCACAGCCTTGCTGGGGGATCTGCAGTTCAGCTGTTGACCACAGCAGAACTGCCCTCAGTAAACGGCTCAAGTTCTGCAAAGTGGCTCATCAACCTCCTCCTTGAGCAGAGGAAGAATTTGCTAGAGACACAAGTGATATCAGCTTCTAAGGCCATCCTCTAGGTCTTCCTTCAAATAAGTGGAGTGGGGATATGTCTGAGAAGTGAAGGGATATATGGATGGGGATATGGTGTTGTGGACACTCTGGACACAGCTCCAGCATCAGGTATCCCACAGTCGAAATCCAAGAGGTTGCCCAAATTGGGATGGAAGGGTCTTTCTCCACCCAGAGGCTGGGCAGTTACACATCACAGAACTTACACTCTGATCACTTGGATGTTTCATCAGCTGAGAACAGAAAATAAAGAAGTTCACGTCTTTCACATTAGAGTGAGAGATCATGAACTCTGTCAAAACACATTCCAACCAGACATTAACTTCATAACTGTCTCATTTCTGTTCCTGTCACTGGTGCTTCTTCTAGGCATTTTAATTTGTTCTGAGCATTTGTTATTTTAATCTTATAATGCCTCTCTGTGCAATTCAGTTGAGATATTCCTGTTTTCAATAGTACATTTGCCATAATGCTTTCCTTCCTGCTTCAGACCCCCCTGAAATCGGGCAATGCGCTCCACTGACATGTTGACAGTTTTGCATGAATTAATGAAAAAGGAGTCAGAAGTGGCTGACAAAGATTTATATATTAAACTAACTGTGTATCCAAGTTGCTCTTCTGAAAAGAAAATCAAGAGAAGAAAGAACTAAAAAAAAAAGTATTTGAAATGTATGATTTAGAATATATTCTGTTCAATCTACAATATAAAATTTTAAGGATCAAGGCTGCTGTCCCGAGGTGGAAATTCTTACTCTAACTTGTAAGCTGGACTGCCTTAGTGGTATTGCTTAATATGCTGAGAGGAAGCGAAAATGGATGTTTCCAACACTAGGAAAAATGTAAGTCCAAAGTTGGTAATTTAATAGATAGGGACTAACTTTTATTTAGTTCCTTTTGCTTAAAGTGAAAAATATTAATCATCTCGGTAACAAAACACAGATAGAAGATGTAAACATACCTGCTGTATATTTTCTTGCATACTACTTCTCATAAAAAGCTAAAATGCATAAATCTAAGTGATCCAAGCACAGAAGTGACACTTTACCTTTTTGAAGCAATGCACTGTGGAAGGTGTTATGTTAGTAGAAGGTTTGTACTCCCTTCATTTGCATGCACTCCTATTTCACAGCCGTATTTCCTTTAACACTTCAGCCTTCCCCGTACACTCTGTATTTGGCTTTGCACTCGCCTGGTCTGTGGTAATAACCCCAGGCAAAGAGAACAACGGCAGCTGGCTGCCAGCAGCAGGGGGCTGGCGCTGACTAGGCAAGGATTTGCGTGGCACATGCCAGCTCAAACACAGACACTTCCCTTCTCTGTTTTCCTGCCTTTAGAGGCCAGCCAACCAAAGATGAAATTTCTCCGTTCCTGGAACATCTGGCTTAGGCTCTCAATGCCCATAATTATGCTCCCGTTCCCAGCTCTCTGCAGGTGCAGGGAAGTACAGGGCAGGTTCTCCAAGAACACAGCTCTACAGTGGATAAGTTCATCTATAAATCTGTAGTAAATGCATGCCATATGATTTAAGGTGCATTTATATTTTTATAATTTATGCTGAGAAGGGGTCTCTCTGATAAAATGCCAGTTGGAATAATATTACATTATAAGGTTACGAAACCTTAGGCAAAATCTCCAACTCTTAGTGAATGTAGGGCTTTGTATGGTAATCAAAATCTGGATGTCAGCATCTTACACTGCTGTATCACTTATGCCTTTACCGTCTACCCCTGTATCACTCATTCACTTTTTTATCCCATCTCTCAACACGGTCTTTCGCTTCTCAGGCACTCATTTATCTTCATCCACTGCTCCTCTCCTGCCAGTCGACCACTTGCTGTCCTCATCTTACACAGTACCCCCAGGAAAATCTTCCCATGCCTCCCCTAGCAGCCAGATGCTGTTATAATTCACACTGGCTCTTAGAGGGGCTCTGACCTGTGAATGTCTTCGGAGCCGTGACCTGTTCCTTGTTCGGCTCAGCATGGCTTGCCTAAACAGCTGGTGAGTAATGGCATGCAATGACTACTTATCTTTCTATGCCTCTCTCCATATGGTTCCTGTATTAGACCTGGAAACAAATTGAAGGAGTTAGTGTGACTAGGAAATGAATTCTGTTAAGCTCCACAAAGTTGCTGTTAAAAATTCCTGAGTTTTTGTACTAATATGAATGGCTGTGTGAGTCAGTTCAGACTTGAGATGGGAATATGCAGTTCCCTTGACTTTACTGGGGTTAAACCCACCTGTACCATGCCTAAATCTTACTCTGTGGTGTGTGAGCCTGCAAGCCACTTGAGTACATGTGTGAATTTCTCGGGTTCCCATTAAAATCATCTTGTGACCTGTGTGAGGTCTTGCAGCATTAATGTCTGTACATGTACTTATAATCTCGGTAAATGTTCTGATACTACACAGTCGTACACAGTCTTAGAAATGGATAATGTCACTTGTTCCTTTTGGTGGTGGCAAGTGAGATAGTCTTTAAACATATGAATCAAACTGATATTAAAATGAATGTGCTTAGATCATCTTAGATTTAGTTATATCCTGTTTGTGCTTTAAAGGAAGTGATTAAAAATGTCAGGATTTCAGGATTTGAGATAATGATTGCAAAAGGAGCCTGTAAAGGCTCATGAGTCTAACTGTCATTGCAAGACACAGCTTTCAGTGAGACTTAACCTCAAAGGATGGAATGATTTTATGGATATTTGTGACATATTTGTTTCTCAGTTAGTCACTTGGGATCAAATCCCCAAGAGGGAGCTACAATGAAGCCCAAGAGACAGTGAGCAAGACAGTATGATCCTGCAGCAGCCCAGTACAGAAGGAATACACCCGGGAGTAGGGAAAAGGGGGAAAGCAAGTCTTGCTTTCTGGTCCCTTCTTTGGGGTTGGCACATGGATTTTACTTTGAGAAGTCACTGAACAAAAGGCACAATTACTTGGGTTCAATTTCCTTTCCTGACCCCAGACCTCTCTCACACTGTCACATATCCAGCCTTAATCACTAGCCTGTAGTAAAAGCTGTGGAGGCCACTCATCCCCCTTCTACCATGACATGAAATGAGGCCAACCTACAAGAACTAATTAAGGACTCCGTTTTGAAAGACAGCATGATTACCTGTAAAATACTGACATGCAGACTATACACCATTTAAAAAAAAAATTGCCTCAATTATTGATGTGTGGCTTGAAGTTCTTTTCTAAATCAAGATAAATAATAGAGATCTCTCCCTCTTGAGAAGAGGCTCACACACCCCTGAACCATGTACAGCTTTGGAGCAGGTCAAGGAGAGTTTCTAGGGGCATCTTGGTTGTACGATTGGGTCTGGTGCTGTGAGTTGGCACAGTGGGTTGTGGAGGAATCTGAATTTCTGTTTGTGGGATGGAGTATGGCAGCCCAGGCTATTGAAGGCAATATTATTAAATTGATTTAGGACCCAACTGCATGGCTAATGCAGTCTGACCCAGTAATGGGCTGGCAGAATTCCTGAACAGCCACAATCAGCTCCCGCTGAGAGCTCCTGCTTCCCTCTGCTTCCCAGCATACGGGGCATGGATGTATATTGTGGCTGCCAGCCATATGGGTGTGCAGCTCACACAGCCAAAGAAGCTGGCAACCACAAAAAGTAGGGATACTCACAAGGGCGTAAAGATACCTGTCCCTGCAACAGTGGTTGCTTTATGTATTTTAAGTACATTTTTATCTTATATTCAAAATTTATGTTATAAATCTTACAGAAACCAGCCTCTGGAACAGCGGCTGGGATCCAGGTGTCTCCGCTCCTCAGTGAAAGTTCCTGCCACAAGGCTGCAGAATCGTACTTGTTGCTTTTCTCTTTTTAGCACAGATATTTTATTCATTTATGCAAAGTGATACAGATTCACCAACAAGTCTGCAAGATTAACAAAATATTCCATAGCCAGGAATTTAAGGTGCTCTGTTGAAGAATGAGAAGAATCTGCTATCCAGCACTCCACATTTTATGACTCCTGATTTTGGGAACCACCTACATGTGCCTACCACATTCCCCTGGGATACAGTTCCTCAGGCGATACAGGTGGAGGAACTGTGCTTGTGAATCCTGCCAAGCATGAATTAGACATGGAGAATTCAGCTCTACTGACACTGAAAAACTCTTAGACATGCCCAGAAATGAAACATTAGGCACCTGGTTTAACACTGGAAGCAGAGGACTGTAGGGGTAGCTGAAGAATTTTTGGATGCAGGTACCTTAAAATGAATGATGTTTTTGAAAATTCTACTTATATGCATCTTTAGATACCTAACTGCAACAATTTGAATCCTGATCAATTTAAGATCTTGTGCTTCTTGCAGGCTATTTTAAGACTTGCTCTTACAATTTTTTCCACTCTAAAAGCAGCTTCCTGATGTGACTCAGAGGGAGACTGTCATTAGTAAGTCATTAACGAGGCTGTAACTTTGTGTGCATTGCATGTCAAGTGAGAATTATTTCAAGAAATTGGTTATTTTTTGGCTAATCAGTAATATTCATTCTTAGCATCCCTTTACTCTGAGAAATTTGGTAATTTTGCTTGGAATACACTAGTTAAAGCTTACTTTCAGCCTATATTTCTGTTTCTCAGCTACTTAAGCAGAAACACACTTTGTTTGTCTTACTAGGAAAAGACGCTTTGAAAATATCTGTCCCATTTCCTTGGGTGCCTTGTTAAGAGGTTGTGTACACACTTATACATCACAAAAACAGAAAAAAAAAGAAGCATGAAACCCAGTGTACATACAGAACTATTTAAAAATAATAGTTGTTTGCTAACATTTTTGGTAGTGTGAGCTCTGGAACACAAGATGAAATGGAACTGGCCTCAAAGACAGTACTGCATGTTAGTAAATATCAGAGTTTTTCAGGGTCATCTCACAGTTAGTCAAACAAGTTATGTCAAAGAGGCAAGCTCAGCATCAGCACCAAAATTCCTGTTCCATAAACTTGTGACCTTCTTGCACCTAATGCAGTGTATTTTTAAGCATCAGAAAAAAAATGGCTGAAGAGAAAGTCCATGAAAATATTTGGTCTTTACAGGCCATACAGAAGTAGCGCCCCATCCTACAGACTTTCATGCATCCACTTAAATTTCTTGAATGGTTTGTTACTAAAATCATGCATATCTAGTAGTAGCTGCATGTTAATTAAAGAAAATGGAATAGTAGAAGAGTTAACCTTAACCTAGCTATCAGGAAACTAAACACCATTTGAAGCATAAAAAAACCAGAGGGTCCTTTTCAGATTTGAACCAAAGAGCCAAAAGTATTTACAACTATTACTTTTAAAAATCTTTGAGTATTTGCCTTCAAAACTAGTACCTATAAAATGATACATCAGGCAGCTTCAAAACTATAACATACATCATTTCTTTGGTTATTTTTTCCTGAATGTACATGTATCAGAAGGAGAAATTTATGGCATAATTATCTAATGTTAGCAAAAATTAGCAAACCAAATTTCTGGGACAATCGTGCTAATATAATTAGTTCTGATTACCATCTTAAAAAAAAAAAAAATTATTGTGATCATGCCACTCTATAATATATATTTCAAAAGACACTGCTAAAAATACTTGTGTTCTGCCTACTGAAACAGGCAATACTCACAGGAGCATCTTAGAGAGCCAGCCCACGTGGATGAGGTTCCGTGTATGTCAGTGGGAATGGACGTCTTTCTGCCAAACTCTGGGAAGGGGAAGACAGTGGCTGCACTCACACCCCTCACAAGGAAGGGATTTTTTTTTTAAGGATTTCTGCCTGCCTCAGTATACCTAATTTTTCCCTAAGTCTACTTACTCTATGTCTTGTTTGGATGTCATAGAATCATAGAATCATTAAGGTTGTAAAAGACCTCAAGGACCATCAAGTCCAACCGTGAACCCAACACCACGTAACTCACTAAACCATGTCCATATAAAAGGTAATCATGCCTTGTTCCAGGAGAGTACGTTTCTAAAGGATTGTTTATATGCACAGGCACAAGCACATGTGAATTAGTTTTCCGTAGACTAGCATCATGTTCAATATTGTAGTAAAAACCTATGCAAAATGTCAACTCTCAGTTGCAACTAAATGGTATAACTCTTTGAAAACTAGCTTCCCTTCATGGGCATCATTGAATACATTGTATTTTTAACAGCTGTTAAATACATGTCTCAATGACAAACACCCTGTGACTACCCTGCAGTTAAAACTAGGTGGAGGTTTGCATTTAAAATAGGGAAGAGATGCCTGAATACATAACCCCCAACCTTGTAAGCAGTTCACTGGGGCCAGGTTGCATTACCCTCCCTGGGAGTCTACCTGAGCCCAATATTCTATACACATGTATTGACAAAAGATAAATAGACAAAAAAATAATATACAAAAGATATTCTACAGAAGGGTCCAGTCACACACTTTCCTTCCACAAATCACAATTTCACTCTTCCATTATAGCATGACCACTCTAGTAAGCTAGAAGTAATCCTTTCATTTCTGAATAACATTTATTTTGAAATTTAAAGTCTGTACTTTCTTAAATGCCTCTAATGAAAGCATAATAGACTTCCAGAGACTGAAAAACTCACCTCTATACTTCAGCCAAATCTGAGTCACAGCCCACTCTTTACAAGGCATGAATATTGTAATTGTTTTCCTAATACAGCAATGGTAATTCTTTCTACGCACACCACAAGGAAAGGCAATGGAAATTGTAATGAGTAATGAATAACTTTGATGAAGGTATTTGTCATCAAATGGTTGCTCTCCACAATATAAGACTTCATTTCTGTTCATGACATCTCAGTCATCCCATTATGAAGAAATCCTTGAATATGTGAATTGAACGAAGCAGATGCAGTGTGGGTGTTGTGAGTATGCCCCCAAATAACATTATTTACTACTTCCCCACTGGAAAAAAAGATATAAAAATTAATCTAATTCATATGGTAAATACGTTTCAATGCTACACTGACTATCAAAATCATTGAATCAGTGAGAGAACTCACGTGACTAAATCTTTTACTACCTAATAATCTGGATGCTTACTGAGTTACATGACAAATTTATCATTTCAGAATTTTAAATTGAATTTAATGGGACATTCTTTGTGAAACGCCACTGAAGTCAGAAAAATGCTCATCTTTATAAGTGAGTATATTTTTAAGTGCTCCAGTAGACAGAGATCTATAAATTTATCATGCAACCCACTGGTCATCACCTAAACTTCTGAGGATTTAGATGACTTAAACAGAGGTGGTGTGAATTATTCACTAATGTTTGTAAAATAATTTGAGATCCTAACAGAGAAAAGTGTCAATAAAGTCCAGAACATTACCATCATGTATAGGTTTTAATCCAAGTGTATTTCACAAATTAGACAAACTTAACTTTCTTTGGTAAACTAAAATCCACCCACTGGAATTATAAAAATTCATATAGAATTATCCACATGTGCTGTGCAAGGTCAGAAGGAGAGAAAAGTTAATTACAAAGAAGAAAGAAAAGCGAAAAATTATCAAAAGGTATGATAACCTCCAGTATAGACCAAGAGTGATACAGGTCAAACTGGATAAACAAGTCATAGACACTGTCTCTATTTGTCTTTCCTCCCATGACACTCTCCAGTGTGACATTGTGTGGAATTTACTTGGTTTTCTCTTCAGCTTCTCCAGCCCCAGAAAAGTATCTTCTCACTTCAGCTTGATCACAGCATTTCTGCATGATTTGCGACTTCCATTTTGTTGTATTACTTTTGGGAGGACAGTCCATGTAACCTGTTATGCGATATGGCCCAGTACATGTTTATTGTGGTTTCCCAGACCAGCTGTGGCCCACTTACTGTGACCGCAAACCAGCAGTGGTATGACAAAAGACCATAGGGACGTGTGGACAAACCAAAGAAATGGTGGTTGTCTGATCTGTATAGCTGGGCTAAGCAGTTCTGTTATGAAATCTTTCCTCCTTTACGGCCAGGGAAGCCATTATTTCCCCATTTAGATGGAGAATCACATGTTCTGCATGGATGCTTCATGAAAAACCCCTCGAGTGGATAAGAATATGACTTGCTGGACGAAGTAATGAATAAAAGGCATTTCATTTTCTCCACCAATTTACCATTTAACTTTGGAGAAAAGATAGGTTGCTTCACCACGAGATGAGAGCAGAGCCCGTGATTACTAAAGACAAAGTGATTCTGAGACAGCCAATTATGTCTTGGGGAAGTCAGCTGTCCAAAACCTCCTTAACTCTCCTGCTCTTTGTTGTCCAGAGCAAACTGGGGTTTTTTTTCAGGTACATCCATTTGGGCTTTCTTATGTAATGGGACATTCACCTTTATTTTGTTCCAGACCTTTCTGTGATGGTAACCATGAAACTTCCTGGGTTTGTCTCCTTTGAAGTCTCTACGAAATCTCTACTGTTACCATGGAAGCCTGCTCTCCAAATGGAAAACAGAAGGGTATCGCTAAGTTTTCACAACAGCATGATCTGCAAGTGGCAGTTTCTTTGCTGAATTGCTGATATTGCTCCAGCACATTTATACAGTGACCTTATCATATATAGTGGTTCCTATTTTCTTTGGGTTATTACAAATGTCTATTCATCAAAAGCAGCCTGATCCTGCAAGTGCTGAAAAGCCTGCATCTGCAGAACTTCAATGAAGTCTTGAGCTGTTCACTATTTGCAGGTGTAGAGTCTGACTTCAGTTAATTTCTCTTTACCAGAGAAGGAAGATAGGATTTTCAGGTGCCTGTAACTGTGTGTTCAACATCCTGTTTAAGAGGTACCTATCACTTGTAGACAGACTGGTCTGGTGGAATCATATCCTGAAGAAGGAACTAACACCAACGCCCTCCCCCTACTTATTTTTGTGTGTCTCTGCATGGGAAGTCTCCTAAACAGTCAATATTTCTCATCTGCTGTGAAACTCACTTTGTGTTTGGATCATCACCTACTATATTCTCCCACCTGGTATTGATTTTGATGGAGATGCCAAAATTACGTGACTGCTTTTTTTTTGTTAAAGATCTTCACAACTTGTATGCTCAAAACACCCTTAGATAATCAGTAGCTGAATAAGAGACAAGTAATTCAGATACATGAAAAAGTAATTTTATCAGCTCCCACATGGTAGAAAGCACAGCAAAGTTCAGCTTCTCATGTACTGCTCAACATACAACCTCAGTGCTCAGAAGAATGAAGAAGTCTCAGTCGTGCTTCTAGGAAATCTAGAGATTATCACATTTGTGCTAGCTGTTGAAGTTGTTTTTGCAAGCCTTGATTTTCATCATGTTATCTAAAAGCTCCCTGATGTGGGAACCAAGATACCAGGAAAAAATAATCAAAATTTGACTTTCTTCTGTAAACTTCAGCACAGAAAGTAGCAGATGGCTTGAGAAGGTTTAGTCCATTTCATGTGAGACTGGAAAGATGCTGTCTCTGGCTTAGAATTGCCAGCTTCAGGCAAGCTCAGCCACTGATGGCTTCAGCCCTGATCCTCAGTGAAGCCTAATACCCGCAACCCCACTTTGCCAGCTGGGCTCACAATAACCTCAGAAATCCAGGCAGGCAGATCTCAAAAATGTGTTTCAATCATTAAATGAGTTTTAACAGCTCTTAAAAAAAACCCAAAACCAAACCAAACAACACACTTGCTATTAGGCTCAAACCATTATTATACAGCTATTGCAAAGAACACAAGTTTCTTTACACTAATCTAGAATCTGTCCTACCAAAAAAATGCTGCTGCTTTTTATCTAAAGTGAATAATTGATGTTTTAGCTTAAGGAATTAAAAGAATATAGACCATTATCTGCTTTGATATATGCAAGTAATATACATTTAAAGGAGGTGTGCAGAAAAAAAATAGAGGTAGGGAGTGTTTATTCCTCTAGTTCTGCTTTTTTTTAATGACTGTATTTGATGTGTCAACATATCTGATATCAGTAAATTTAATTGTAAAGTAACAAAGTGGAGATAAACTGAGATGTAAGTGAACACTACTTGGTAGGAAGGACTAGGTCGAAGGTCTGTGCTAGCTGAACGGCCACTGTTGCACGTGGTGTCATCCAGTATTGCAATATTTGCACTTGCACTCTGTTTTGATGCATCTAGACTTAAAAATATCCAAGAGATGTATTTTATTTATAAAAAGCTGAAAAAGACTTAGGAGCCATACGATTATTACCATCTGATTCTGCCTCTGAATGTTGATGCTTGGGGTAGACGGAACCCAGCTCTGTTTTTCTAGGTGTGTATGGCAACCTGCTGATTGCTGTCTCACCAGAATACACTGTAAACCTTTCCAGCTGTTCTTAATCTGGACTCTTAACCTTTAAAAAAAACAGAAGCTTTCTATTTCTCAGAGCCAAACTTTACTAACATTATCTAGGTTGTTTTCAAACCAAGCTTCAAACATAAAAATGACTAATAAATCCATATTCCATAATAGTTAGGCTGAAAAACTATAATTTAAAAACATACTCAGTTTTTACAACCCATTTCTAGTAAAAATCCAAAACATGCTTCACTAATGCTACCATTTCAGATACTCAGATCCTGGATGACAGGCATGATATCCAGATAGATACACCAATAAATCTGTAAAGGCCATAAATCTGTCTCAAATTAGTGATTTGTGGACGTGTGAGGGGGGAAGAGGGCTGGGAAATTCTGTTTTCTAATCTGTTCGTTTCCTGACTCTTAATGTTCTGTAACTTCGCAGCTGGCGATTGTATTTTTCTGTGGTTTGTATTATTATGTGCTAAATGCATTACTCCGTGCCCTTCGGTGGGACTCGAGGTTTTAAGAATAAGGCCCTGATCTTGCACAGGCTTTTACCCTGCACCTGATTCCACTCGTGCAAATAGCAATTTTAGGCAGCCCAGGGGCTAGGGGTAGGGCCAGCCCCTAGCCCACTGCAGATCCCCGGTGGTGGAGCCTTCGGGCGTGAGGATAAGGCAGGTTCCAGAGGAAGGAAAGTGTGGGTTTTGGATGGAGCCTAGAGACCCATAACGCTTCAGAGGACTGTAGTCCGCTGGCTTTGGGATTCCAGTTCGGGCTTCCCATTCAAACAACAACAACAAATAGTATTTATCATTGGAAAACATCAATTTTTCTGACTTTTTTACGACCTCGTAATTGCACCCTCCCTGATAGGAGGATTTATGCCTTGGCCGTCAGCTCCCGGTGGCAGGGAGCTCCACCACCCGGGGGGCATCGCCGGCTCCTGCGGGGCGGTAGCGGGGAGGGGGGTGCGGGGCGCGCCTTGCCCCCCTCCCCCCTCCCCGGTGTGGGGTGCGGAGCAGGGCCGGTAGACCCCTTCCCCAGGAGCTGGTCCGTCCGTTTTGAAAATGGCAATCCCCCCCCAGTTCCCCGGCAGCCTTCTGCTTCGGTATCGCCTCCAACACCCGCCTTCGCTGCTCTTTTTTGGTTTGTTGTTCTGCTCGTGTTGGGGTCTGCCTCTGGGCTTTCGGCAGCCTCCTCTCCCGGCTGGCGGGGAGCTATCATCACTTGATTTTTCCGTGCAAACCTCAAGGACTATCCCGGCAGCGTTCAGGAGGGAAACGCTTTCCTTTTTCTCTCTTCCTCTTTTTTCTCTTCCCCTCTTTCCAAGTCCCTCCCGCGGATCTCTCTCTCGCCCTCCCGGCAGGACTTCGCAACTTCTGCCCCCGGCTCCGTTGGCCATTTATTTGTGATTTTTGCAGGTTTTATTTTTGTTTTGTTTTGGGGTTTTTTTGTTGTTGTTCATTTCTCCTTCCCCGCAGCCCCTAACGACCAGGAGGCTCATTCACTGCCACTACGGGGTAGGGCCGGGACCCCGAGGGGCCGGGAGAACAGCGGCGCGGGCAGCGCCGCCCGCCCCTTCCCTCCCTCCGCCCGGAGCGCCTGTGGGGGAAATGATGGCCTAGAAATTAAGCCGCGCTTCTGAGGTGGTACATCTGCTTGTCTCCCACCCCCACTTTCTTACACTGTTTAGGATTTCCCCGAGTCTCTCCCTCTCTTGCACTTTTAAAGAAATTTTTAACTTACTACCCCCCCCCCCTCCAAGCCCGAGGTGGTCGCGGAGGGGGCGCGGCGCTCCCTCAGCCTTTCATGCGCGGCTCTGGGCTCTCGGGGAGGAGGCGAGCGGGGAGCGAGCTCCGCAGGAAATGCCGGCGCTGCAGCGGGGAGCGCCCCGGGCCCGCCACTGCCCCCCGCCCGCCCGCCACTGACCTCTGGGGGTGGGGAGGGGGTCGCTCCTGGCCCCTGCCCGGCTGGGAGCAAGTCCCGGGGCAGGGGCCCGCACTGCCGGGCGTACGCAGGGAGGCCCGTCGAGGCCATGGCCGGCGGCGAGGCGCAGTGCTGCCCGCCGGCGGGGTGGCAGCCCGGCACCCCGCAGGGTAATGGTGGGGCGGTGGAGGAGGGGAGGGGTGGGCCGGGCTCCCGGTTCGCGCTGCCGTCGCCGCCGCCACGGGAGACCTGGCGCCGCCAGAAACTTTCCTCGGCTCTGTGCGCCGGCTCCTTCTCGGTGCTGCTGGCTCTGGTCGTGAGGCTGGTGCGGGGGGAGCGCGGCCGGGAGCTGGCGGCGGAGGGCGGCGCGGGGCCGCGGGGCTGGGACTGGGTGCCCCCCGGCGCCGTGCCCCTGGGCCTGGCCGGCGCCTTCTTCGTGGCGGGCCGGTACCTGCTGCGCGGCGGCGTGCGGGCGCGGACGGCGGCGCTGCTGCTGGGCGCCTTCTGCGGGGGGGAAGCGGTGGCGCAGACGGCGCTGGAGGCGGTGGCGGCGGGGGGGGAGGATCAGTTGCTCTCGCTGGCTGTCACGGGGGTGGTGCTGAGCTGCCTGGCCGCCGTGACATGGCTGGTGCTGAAGCTGAGGCAGGGCGTCCTCATGCTCGCCGTGACTAGCGCGGCAAGGACCACGTCCCTCGTCGCTTTGGAGAGGGTCCCGGCGTCCTGGCGGCCCTACCTGGCTTACCTGCTGGGGCTGCTGGGCATCTTCCTGGCCGGTTACGCCGACCGGCTCTGGCCCCCGCGGCGGGCCGCCCCGCTGGCGGAGCCTCCCGCCGCCCCCCCGGCCGCGGCCGAAGACCCGGTGCTCAGGCGGCGGCGGCGGTCCAGCTCCATGATCTCCCCCGAGATGTCGGGCGGCGGCAGCAGCAGCAGCAGCAGCAGCAAGACCCATCGGCGGACCTCGCTGCCCTGCATCCCCCGGGAGCAGGTAGGGCAGGGGCTGGAGGGGGGGGAACATGGGCCCCAAACTTTGTTGGTGGGTTGGGGCGGCTCCCACTGCCGGCGGGAAGCCCCGGGTGCTGTTTTCCACCGGCAGCTCCCCAGTGGAGGGGCCGAGCACGGTGCGGGCTTTCCCCGGCGCCCCGCGGCGCGGGGAGCCCCGGGCGGGCGCACCCGGGATGGAGCCGGTGCTGGGGCCGGGGGAAGCGGGGCTCTCCGGACCCTGCCTGACTTGACCCGTCTGCGGGCGAAAGGGAAGAAAGCTCGGGGCTTTCTTTTCTTTTACAGCCATCACCGGTGCTTGCTTTTCTTAAGCCTGGCGGAAAGTTGAGGCGGGTGGTACCCGCTTGGCTCTCGGAGCTGGTGGGAGCCTGCCCTCAGTGCAGCCCTTGGGTTTCCCAGCATCACTTACGAGCCTTGCTTTTTCAAACCTGTAGTTTCTTGGAAAAGTAGTTTAGCCCTATTAAATTTGCTTTAAGCTTTAAAGGCGGGTGTGTGCGTGAGCGAAGCAGCTTGTCCTCGGTGGGAGAAGTCGCTTATCAGGGCAATAGCCTGTCCTCTGAGGCTGGCCCGCACGGCGCGGGGCTCATCTTTGCACTTTGCCTCCCCAAGGCTGTTCCTGTGCGTTTAATCAATAGCTCCCACTCTGCTGGGGTTGTGGGAACCGGTACGAGGCATACGCGATTGATCTCAGCTTTGTTTCCTTTAAGAGGTCGTGATTTGAAAGGATGAGTGAGAACTTACTTGATGCGTTCTTTTAAGTGTACACCTCAAAAAAAAAAAAAGGAAAAAGAAATAAGCACCATTATCTTTACTGCAGAGCTGTATAGGCTCCTGCCACGGACACAAGGTTGGTTTAGTTCTGCGCTCAAAGCGTTTTATCATTTGTTTTGAGATTTAAGATTGCCCTGCGAAAGAATCGTTCAATGGGTTGAGTGCAACTGAGTTTATTGGAAGTCATCGCAACCCTCGCTGAGCAGTGGAAAGGGAAACCTGGGGAGGATAAGTGGCAAATGGTGTTAAGCTTTTTTTTTCAGTGAGTATTGAAAATGACTCTCTGAGCTGTGGTCAACTGAAGTGTATCGCTGTACACCAAAGGTTTTCTTTCAGGTTGCTTGCTGGATAAGCAGCTAAGTATTTTCCAAGTGATGGCATCTAAGCATATGGTGTGGGTGGCTAGTTTGTTTCTGGAAATGGTTTGATTCCATCCCTTTGTGGTTGGTTATGACATTTTCTAGAAGAGGGCCTGACAGCATTATATACTTGACGCTTATTTTACAACAAATGTTCTTATTTATTTAACGTTTTTGTTTAAATAAAATAAATATTTACCTTAGTGTCCAGGCAAATAACAGTGTGAAAAAGTAGAAAGCTGACCCCCATTCTGACTTTCATAGGAACTGAGAGAGAAAGAAGGGTATAAGGATAATTTGTAAATACCATAACTAAGCAAGAAACTGAAACTGTTTATACTTATTTGGTAATGCTAGGTGTTTCTGGTGGTTTCTTATGGTAAACATTTTTAAGGTTTTAAACATATTTCCACTCTCACACTTCAAATAAAAGCAGCTTTTCAGGTAACATCTGTAAATGCAATCATTTGGAGATGGGGTTCGCTAGATTGTGATCACGTCCTTCTCTTTTCTTATGGAGGGAATTCAAATCATCTGTATATACCAGAATGTTGAACTGGGATGGATAACATCATAGATTTCTTCCCCCCCACCAGTGGTGCGTCACTTGGGGACAGTGGTCAGCTTTGCCCGGAGCAATTCCTGCTTCTAAGGCGTGGAGCTGGACTGGAGTTAGCTGGCAAGTGTTCAGTTTACCCGCTGCAGGATTTTGGCAAATTTCTTTTTCTTTTGTTCTTGCTCGCTATTAATCAATAGCGAGATCTGGTATTGCTTGCGTCATTGCGTGATTAGAAATGGATGACTACTTTTGAGTTTGGGGAGACTTTCTGTCCTTTTTTTTTTGGGACATTGTGTCTGTGTGTATGTAAACTTCCCTCCCTAAAAGCTGTCCTCTTAAATAAAAGTTAGCAAGATAGAAAAATGGAAAAGCTGAGACAAAGTTCTGTAAGGATCTTGAAAAAAAGCTGGGAGAAGTGGGACTCTCTTACAGCAAAAAAAGTTTTGTGTTTATATCACAAATCAGCTCCCCATAGACTTAAAGAAACCATAGATAAATGTTTCTCTTCTGGATAGTTTTTAAATATAACATGTTAAAAATAGAGATGAGGGCTTTATAAACAAAACCAGGCCTTTCCTCACCCCCTGTTTTTGAAAAACATGCCCTGAATGTTTCTGGTTCAAAAGATAGCTTGTTAATATGTCTGCGAGCTGCCAATAATTTTCATCAGGAAATGGATCTACTTTATTCCTTTGAAATACATGCTTTCATTTGGTGAATAACATTAGGTGACATTTTAGAGATGTTTCCGATTGCCTCTCATGTAATCTTTCCTACTGATGAGCACTTAATTGAGCTTTTATTTTTCCAGAGTGAGATTCCCTCCCTATCTGACTGGTTGTATTAATGTGAGATTCTACAAAAATCAGAATTTTTGATTTTTTTTTTTTTAGTCACACACATCTCTGTTTTATCTGAATTTTTTCCCTACTAGAATACAGAATCGAATCTATGTGGCCTTGTGATATAAAGGACAGTACCAGGAATTGCAAACTAACATCATGGATAGAGGTATTAACATAGTTAAAAGTATATTTCTGTTTAAGCTGCTGGTAGGGGTAGCTGGAAATGCATATGGCATGAATTATTCCTTCCATAGAAACGTCTCATCTTAGTTGCTTATCAGTTCCAAAAAGAATTTTAAAAGAAAAACTGTTTCATTAAAAAAAAAAAGAAAAATCAAACCACAACAAGATATAACCTTCTGTTGTTGCTAAAAGTGCTCTTTACTAGTTTTTCATTTAATTCTATTTTTTTTGTGGTTGATTTTTATATATGTTCTCTCTCTTTTTTAACTTCGGCAAATTCTTTGGATTAAAAGCTTGCAGTCTGGCATGTGTGTAGATCTCATTGAGACATGTGTGCTTTGTAATAGCCTGATCCTGCTCCCAGCTGAACGTTGTCTGCCTGTGATTTCATCAATGCCGGTTGAGGATGCTCAGTTCCTTAAGGGCTTGCTCACCCAGATCTGAAAGAGGCTGCAGGAAGAAATTGTGAATGGATGGATAAGACAGCGAATGAATGAACAATTTTTTTTCCTCTGTAAATGCACAAGTGCCTCCAGGGAGATGGCTTTTGGACTTTCTTCTTCACGTTTTTACAAACATTTTATTTTTTTCTAAAAATGTGGAAGGGAGGGCGGAGGGGGGGAGCAGAAATGTTTTCTTTGTCTTGGTGCTTCCCATTAAAATATTATATGGCCCATGTGTTCCAGAGCTTGTGCCTGTGATATGCGTGTGTTAATCTTGATATACAACAGCCTAAAGGGATGATTTCACCTTGGTTGGTAAAATGCTTTGTAAGAGATAGTAGCTGGACAATTTTAAACCATGCCAAAGACTCCCAATTTTGCTTTTAAGCCTTGCTTGTTGTTTGTTTTGTTTGGGGGGAATGGGAAGCTTTCAGCTAACTTGGATTTATTACAAGTGTGTTAAATGAGCTAGAGCAGCTGCTGCAAGTAGTTGAAATTGCTTAGGCTTTTTAGATTTTTGTTTGTTTGTTTTCCCCTTGGTAGGAAGACTGTCACAGGTACAGTATGCATCGGGATTTGAACTACTTTCTGGTTCCCAAACCAGTGGGTGACACAACGCTGTGCGAGAAGGCACTAGCGAGGTGCTGAGTCTTGCCCTGATCCTCAGCGTTGCTAGTGGGCAGCACCAGAACAGAGGAGTTTCTCCTCCAGCATATCAATATGTAAACTCTCATCTATGTCCTCTGGCTCCTGGGGCAGGGAGGGTTTCTACCCATTTTCCTTCCTTCTTTCTTTTTGCTCTTTTCCTGCTTCTGGGCAGTTGGAGAAGTAGAAAGCTGCTTGTCTCACTAAGGGTCTGTCGCTTATTTTTAACTGGTTTGAGACTTGGTAGCTGTTTCGTGCTGCTGTCTTTCCCTGCCTGCTTCTCCTTTAAAACAGTTATATTTTTCAGCTTAGTAACTGTGGTGCCAGACTCAGAGCTCTGTCTTCCTCCAGCAGCAGTGGAGAGGTTTTTTTGATTTGACCATTTTTCGTGAGGTTCTGGATGGTGACTCTGCCTGTTCCCAGTCTGTAGCCTGGGAAAGTTGTGAGCTGGGACCGTTGTTATCGCTGCCTGTCTGTGGAGCTGAGAAGACAATACTGTAATAGTTCACAGGGTCAAAGATATCTCTTCAGTGATAAGACCTAAGAAACGGGGGAGAAAAATAAAAGTATTTGTTGTTTTTTTTTTTTTTCCAAGGGAAAATTAAGACTTTATCTGTTCTTCTCATTGTTTGACAGTGAGAGCTTTGTGAGTGCCAGAAATATGCTGCTTCCCCCCTTTCCTGTCTCTCTATCATTCTGTCCTAAAAAGAGGACAGATGTACCCTTATCTTATAACCAATTTTTAATATTGCATATCCTGCCCTCTGGCTTGAAAATAGGAGAGATCTGAGTGCAACATACACAGTTTTAAAATTTTGGAGAGGAGAAGGCAGATTAAATCTAAATATTGAACTTTATGCATGTCAAAGTTATGGTCTCCTATTAGGCATGTGTGTTATATACCATATACCAACTTCTGCATTATTGAGCTGTAATTACTCTGATAAGATTTGCTGGCATTACTGTTTAGGTCACTAGAAACCAAGGAATACTGAGGAGTTATGTCATCTGGTGACTTGCCGAAACACAACCGTGTAAAATATTTAAGTAAGGCTCCAGGAAAAATCACCCAGGGATTCCAGACGTAATACTTTATTTTCTTTTGCATGGCTTCATTTATGCAAACCTGCTCTATTTAGGTTTTTTTTTCTGTTTTTTTTTTTTCCTTCAACCTCACAAAAATTTAAAAACTGCTGCTGAAACTCTCATGATTGGTTTAGAATCTATTTTTGTAAATTGGTTAAATCAAGAAACGTATATTATGGCATATTGGCAAAAAAAAGTAAAATACAGTAGTGACTTTCTGCTCTTTCTGCCTGAAGTGTGAAAATGCAAAGCTGGGGAACTGAAAGAAATCCTGTGTATGCTAGGTTGTCATGTTAATTAAATAAACAGCCAGAACAGTGACCCTGTGTATGAAATGTGTTTTGAGAAGCTTGTTGGGGGTTGGAGGGGAAAAACAGTGACACATGATGTTTTAGATGTTAACTGTGACATTTGTATGAATTTGTCCTGATCTGCTGTTACTGTGCTTGTGTTTCAGCTCTTCTTTGCAGGAGATTGAGATGTAGCTGTATTTCGCAAGTTGAAGGAATATTGCTTGGGCTTTTTTCTTTAAAAAGTAATATAAAAGTAAAAAAAAAATCCCACCCTGGAACTGGAAAGGCTGCTGAATTCTGGTGCCTGCAAACCGCAGGGCTTGAAATGGGGGTGAGCTGACTGTACCCTACATGGTTTGAGAATAAAAAGAAAGCTGCTGCAATTAAAGCTTGAAGCCCCTTGCTGCGATTTACTTAGGTGATCTAATGGGAGATGTACAGCTTATTGGATACCACTTGATGGATAAGGAAATAAATTTAAGATTCAGATAACAAAGTGGAAGTTGGGTTTTTCTTTGTCCACCTTGTGTCTTCTCTGCTTGTTTTGAAAAAATTTCTCAATTAATTACCAAACCCTTTCCTCAAAGTTTCTTCTGTGCTAATCAATGTGTCACTCAGAAATAAATGCTTCTCCTTGGGACTGCGTAGTTTATCAGGTTTTTGGTGGGTTTTGTGTTATTTTTTTTTCCCCAGCTTGGCTTGCCCTGAGCCCTGCTGCCGGTCCTGTGGTACCATCAGTTCTCTGCATCGGGGTAATGATGTTTGCAATAACAGCAAAAAACAACCAACCCATTAGATGTGCTGCCTGCCCAAGTTTTACCTTGTGGAGAAAAGCAGTGTTTTTCTTTCTGAGCTGTCTTTGGCAGGTTGAATTTTAGGCATTGTGAGAAAGAGGATTGCTCTACCCTTTTATCAAGCTTTTCCTCTTTTTTTTTTTAATGAGGAGCTTGAGCACGTTTCCTCCTCCCTCCGCGAGGGCGTATGTCATTGTTGCAAACCTGATAATTATTATAATTATCATTATTATGAAGCCGCGGCGTCGAGGCGAGGTCGGGTGAGCGCGGGCAGCTCCGGGGCTGGTTTGGGGCACGGGGCAGGTGTGGGGGGTGGCGGCCGCCGGTCCCGGCGCTGGCGGGGCCGGACCCCTAGAGGGCACGAGCGCCCCTCTCGTGCGCCGGCACGCGCCGCCCTGAGCCCGCTGGCCCCGCCGGTGAGGAACGTAAAGGAACAAAATCTGTCCGTGGTACTTAACCGAGCCTTTTTTTATATATATTTGTTATTTTTCTGGGGGGTTTTTGGGTTTATTTTCCCCGCTTGGCGCACCCCTGGGCAGCGGTGCGGTTGGGCGCCCGGCAGAGCAGTCTCCCTTGAAATGCTTTGCCTTCAGCTGCTGCTGGGGTAGGGGCACAGCAACAAACCTGCCGTCAAAAAGAAGACTGTGCTTCTCTCGTCTGAGCTCTTTGAGTGCGCTGAAAAAAAAAATAAAATAATTGGAAGACGAGGGGTAGTAGGTTTTTGGCCTTTGAAAACCCAATTAGGAGCATAATTTGAGAGCCTGGTGCAAAGAAGAACCTGCTTCCAGATCTGTCAAGAATCCAGAAAAACAAACTAAATCACCATTGCTCTATGTATTGCGGCACATCATGACTCTATTCACACATATAACTATTTATAAATAAAATAAGCAATTCCACATGAAGAGCATGATGGCAGAATGTGCTGATGAGACACGTGGTCCTTCGTTACTGTTGAACATCAGAGGCAGCTGGATGGTTTCCTAATGCCACCCTAAGGATTGCCAAATGAGAGGTAAAATATACAGGGCAAGAAAGATATTGGTCATAAGAGTTTGGTTGGTGAAATTACATTTTTAATTTTGGAACCTGACAGCTGGCAGGGCTGGTCACTGAAAAAAAGTCTGACTGTGTGTGAACTATTATAATGAAATTAGACAAGTAAAGTCCTGGTTTACAGTGCTGTATTGAGTTTTGGTCAGCCAGAAGCAATGGTTGGGGTCTACAGATAGCCCAAACCTGTGATCGTCATCTAAGAAGAGACTGGAAAGATTTGTAGGAATGGATCTGACTGAGGAGTAAAGAATACGTATTTTCCTAAAAATGGAAGAATAGAAGGGAATTTGGAAGCAAGCAAACAAAAAAACACTGTAGTGTTAAACTGCTAGGTAGAAGTGTGCAGGTATGAGATAGAAATACATGCTGATTGTGGAACATGGTGTCACAAAGTATGAGTAAAGCTATTTCTAAAGTTGTTAGACATTCGTATTTATTATTTATTGAAGTTTAGAGGTTTCTTATTCTAGGCAGGTTGAAGATTAGAAAAACAGTCTTTATTTATTTTTTTTTAACCTGATACTAGTTAGGAAGAAATTTCCCAGTTGTTTACTCTGTTGGAGTATGCTGTAGTGACCTTACTGCTTTATCTGAAGTGTCTGCTGACCAGGACCTATTGCTGCATAACTGTGTGTGTATTTTTACTACAATTAACTACTGGAAACAATGAGGGAGAATATATTTATGAGCATCAGTACCGCTAAAGGCTCTCCCTCTACCCTTGCAAAAGGGTAGAAAAATACAAAACCTCCAAATATCAGAAGCAGCTCAGAGCGTAGCTGAGGCCTCCTTGTCTAATGCCCCTTACCTGCCAGTGAAATATGCTGGGCTAAAGTGATTTATTTGCATTTTGTATTTTGTAGGTTGCTTAAGCTGTCTTTGTTTTGTAGTAAGAATTTATGCTTTGGTTTGAATTTTAAAATAAAGTAAAATCGTATTCTGCATCATTTGTACTGTGTTCAGCTCTGGGGTCCCCAACAGTAGAAGGACATGGACCTGTTGGAGCAAGTTCAGAAGAGGGCCACAAATATGGTCAGAGGGCTGGAGCACCTCCCATACAAGGACAGGCTGAGAGAGTTGGGATTGTTCAGCCTGGAGAAGAGAAGGCTCCGGGAGACCTTACAGTAGCCTTCCAGTACCTGAAGGGGGCCTACAGGAGAGGTGGGGAGGCACTCTGCATCAGGGAGTGGAGTGACAGGATGAGGGGTAACGGCTTTAAGCTGAAAGAGAGTAGATTTAGATTAGATATGAGGAAGAAATTTTTTGCTGTGAGGGTGGTGAGGCACTGGAACAGGTTGCCCAGAGAAGCTGTGGATGCCCCATCCCTGGAGGTGTTCAAGGCCTGGTCTAGTGGGAGGTGTCCCTGCCCATGGCAGGGGGGTTGGAACTTTTTGTTGCCTGCAGAGTAAAACTTGTGAAACCTTGTCTGTGTTAATGTATTAAATATCAGTTGACATGACAGTTGTATAAAGGTGCAGACTTCTGGGCAAAAGCGTAGGTTAAAAAGAGCTGCACAACCTTGTCTTAAATGCTGTCCCCCCTTGCCTCCGTTATTGCAGTTTCAAGTGCTTTTATTATGAGATTCTTTCTTTCTTTTTCTTCTTGTAGCCTGTTAGAGCTCACTAGCTAACTGATCCAACTTGGTTTTCCTTGCAGAGTAGACTATGCTGCTTCATTTCCACTCCACCCACCCCCAATGCAGACAGGGCTATTTCTTCATTGGTAATACTGAAAGCCTTCCTTCCCCTGATGCTTGATTGGCTAGAGGCAAAAAAGCGTTGGATGTTGGCAGAGTTCTCAAGTGCTTTCCTCTTCAGTTTTACTGGTGATGCTAACCACAGGTTACTCTTGACAAGGTCTGTTCACCGTATGTTGTGTTGATAAGGAACGTAAGTGTGTTTGGGTGCATTTATAATTGCAAGATAACTGATAAGATATTTTACATGTGGCTGGAGTTTCAGTTTGAGCCTGTTCAGTGTGATTGTTACAGGAATACTTGTGCTGAGACGTAGCTCTGCATCTTAACTCTTGTGAGACAATTAATACCTTTAACTTCTCCTGGAGGATGTTCAGTGATATTTTAAAATTTGTATTGTACAAGTCGCAGTTTGTTAAAAATGCTATTTTTCTTACGTTCTTTTCATAGTGATTACTCATAGTCTCCTCCCTGCCTCCACTGACTTCAGTGGGAATTGAGAGTGCTCAGTCCTCCCAGGGTAACGGGCTGATCCCTTCAGTTCAGTCACAGGTGTGGGAGAAGGGTGTTTTCCCATACACAAAGCTGCAGATAGCTTGGTGTTTTGGGGGTTTTTTTAACAGCTAACCATTCTGTTTATTTTTTTTAAAGTAAGTAATTCAAAGCTAATATTGGTTGTGCTGCTCAAAATGTGACCTGAGACCTTGTAGCACATTTTTATAGATATGTGTGTGTGCACACACATATACATGTATCTTTATATATGTGTGCGTGTATGTATAGATGCACTCAGATTCATATATATTCAAATTAGAAGAGTGGAGATCATGGTGGGTTGTTTGGGTTTATTGTTTTTTTTTTTTAATCCTGATGTTGCCCAACAGCAATCATAAAGGTAGCCTAGAGGGATGGAATTCTTCTTTTGACTCTGAGAGCACAGACTGCGGTCTGGGTTATGTATGATGCTGTTCTTTCTGGATATTTAATAATATTTTCTGATGTCTCCACAAGCAGGCTTGTTTCTTAATATGCCAGCCTCTGTAATGATTTCTTGACTTCTTTTATAGAGTTTATATTTCTTTTTCTTTCTTGACTTGCAAATGTGTGCCAAGTTTTGCAAAATTTTTCCTTTTTCATTTTTAAATACTTGAGTACTGATTTTGATAACAAATAAGTACTTGTGTCTTACTACCAACACATGCTGTTCCAATATTCAAACTGGAAGTTGGTGATACGAGTCTGTTCTAGAGGTGCAAAGCCATATAGGTGCTTTACATGGAATGTCTGGTGCTTAGACTGACTTGCTGCTAGCTTTATCTGTGATGTGGAGCTCGGGGCCGGTTGGACCAGAGAAGCTGATAAGGTCTCTGTGAAGCCTGAGCTGGTGTTGTTCTCCTGGGCATAAATGGAGGTTTGCGATTCCTGGTGCTCTGTCTGGTTAGAAGTGTGGTAAGACCAGCTGAAATAATGGGTGACTCAAATTTTTGCAGATAAGAAAACTCACTCCGTACATACAATGGATGTATTATTGCTGCAATGTACCTTTCTCAAGGAAGCTGTGGACTAGCTAGAACTGTCTTAATAAATAACAAATACTGAAAAATGGCTGTATTTCTGTTGATTCTGAATTCTGTATGAGGTGAAATGTTGCAACGTAATTCATATGCCATTACTGACATTTTTTTAAGACCAGCTTAATGCATATGCAAGTGCCGTTCTTAAATGCAGTCCTGATTATCTACTGATTATACAAAACTGAAAATGAATAAACATTTTCTGTTAAAGGATTTAATGCTGTACTTCCCATGTGCTTGTGAGGAACTGAGCTGTGAGGAAGACCCAGACAGAGATTCAGAAGTTGAAAGGGGGGTAAGGGTGGAAGAGGAGCCTTACACTTTCCAGTAAAAGACTTCTGCTCAGAGTTGTAGGGCATTCATGTTTCCTCTGACTTGGAGAAGCAAACCCATTTAGTACTGCCCAGAAGCAGGCAGATATACCAACAGGTGCGTACAATTTGATTATTTTAGGCAGCACTGGCTCTGTATGTGCCTCATTACAGAGACTGTACTGAGAATCTGTTCGGTGGCAAGGAGGAACATTGCTTGTGCCATACTGATGTTGAAAACTGACTTCTGGATTGCAGAATATGAAATGCTAAGTCTTATTAAGCTCGCTGTGTTTGTTGTCAAGCAGTGAAATAGAGGAGCAGGCGATAATAGTGCAATAATTAGATGGACTGGAGTGCCAGGCACTAAAGCATATATTCCAGCTTAAATTCCACTTCAGGATCCAAGCCTGTTGTTTCCTCTTGGCAAGGCACCTTTGGAGTCAGAGCCAGCTAACAGGAAATACTAGGCAGCAGGGCTTAACTGAAATTTAGGACATTTAAACCTAGTTCTCTGGGTTCATGTGATGTGGTGAGACAGAGAGAGATGGCAAATCCAAGTGTTTCTTGGAGAATTCTTGAACATTTTTAGGTGAAGTAGTAAAGACAGATTGTCTGTCTCCCTCCTCTTAAACCAATCTAATATTTATTTGAGCTTTCTCTTCTACTGACTATGGTGTATAACTCTAGCCCTAAAATGTGTGTTCTTATTCAGGGTTGATGGATGGTAGATACTTGTGGATAGCAGTGACTGATGCATTGATGCATAGATTCAATGTTTTTAATTCCGATATTTTAACTACCATCATTCCTGGATCTAGAATTTTATTTTCCTTTTGTATTATACATAGACAAGAGAGAAGATTCTAAAGATTTCCTGACTTGGGTTGTGATCTGCCACTCGGGCAGACTGTTTGGAAACCCAGAATTTTAAATTCTGCATTCATGCCTGAACATGCTGTCATATTTAGATCTTTAGATTTTATTACTCTTTTGGGAACTGCAACTGATCTGTGTTCAAAAATGATAAAATTCTTGGCTATGAATTAGTGCAACTCCTTAGTGGAAGGGAATTTGTGGCTGCAAATATATGTGCTTATTTCATGTTCTGATTTGCTTTATATATTGTATCTTCTCAAATGAAAGTGGAAACATGATGGTGTGGAAAATGTTGATTTTTAAACTGAAGACAGTGTATTGCAAAATTTAGTTATATGGACTTCAAAAACCCAGCCCAAAAAATCCTCAGCTAGTGGGAGCAGTGACAAACCAGCTTTCTTTACAGTCATTCAATGTACTCATGAGAACTTGGCCTAGGGGCCTCTGGGTCTGTTACTTGGTTAAGGTTTTTAGAACTGAGATAAAAGTAACACTGAGATTGTCTTAATAATTCATAATAGCAGGTTAAGGAGATGAGAATTTTAGGCAGTAACTTGATAACTCAGAAAGTTGCTTTCTTTCTTTCCTGTGATCTTAATGGATTGCTGTCTAGAACAGTGAGTCTCTGTTTGTAAGCTTAATTATGTCATGCGCTATCTTTTGAATGCTTGAATTTGCAATCTCAGATGTTTTTAATGAAATTTTATATATATGATGAAATTTTATATATCTAACTTATTAGATGTTGTAGGCTTTTTTCCCAAGTGTTTATTTAATAGAAAACAAACTTAAGAGAAATATCATTATATTAATACCTACATGCTTTGAGTTAGCAGCTTCTGTAGTGCTACTTTTCTGAGACGCGATGAATGGTAAAATGTTCCTTTTTGATCTAAGAATGTTTACATCAACGAGCTGATAATTCCTGTGTCATTCCCTATCTTCTAGCTCAGCAAAACCCCTTTTCTCTCTCATGAGAGACAGGCCAAACAAGTTAAGGGTAAGCTTTGGGCACTTGATTCTGCTTCCCCATGTAAGAAAGGGGGGTCAGATTTGTTTCAGACTGTGACTGACATCCAAGAAACACTACAGTTTTGTCTGGTGATATATTTTTTCCTTAGCTCATCTCACTTCTTTCCCTTCAACCAGATTCAAGAGCATCTGGTGACTTTTTAAATTTGTTTTGGGGGTTTTTTCTTTGTTTTTTTTTGGGGGGGGGCGGTGGATGGATTGTTTACTGAGCCAGAGACATCCATATGTGAGTCTGAATGTATGGAGATACCATCTCAGATTTGAAAGGATGATAGAGTTACCTGTCTCTAAAAGCAAAAGCTTGAATACAAAAATTCGTTGGTGCCTTGGAGGAAATTTCCATGCATTGATGACAGATATGGTCTGGTCACAATATGTGATATGAACATGAAGGGCTTGTAAAACAGATAGAAGAAGAATCAAAGAAAGGCAGTTTCAGATGAGCACAGGTAAAATTTCCAGTTAATGTGTGAAGTGTGTCTTAAGAATGTGTATTAATTCGAGAAAGATGTTTGCTGTTTTTTTATTTGTTAACACCAAATAAAGAAATGCATTTAGTTGATGACCACTGTTATTTACCCCTCCCCTTCCTTTTGGAGTGCACGGGGCAGGTGTACATATATATATATATATATAAATATATATATATATATATAAAATAATTTGCTTTCCATAGATTGTAGTGGCCTCTGACCTTTTGGAACTGTTTGTTCTGAGCGATGGCTGGAGCGATAGTGTGCCTCGTGTGACATCATAAACATTTGTGTTGGCAGTCCTTCCTCATGAAGGATTCTGAAGTCTGACAGTGGTGAAGATGACTAAGTAGAGACAGATTTATGTGGAAATCTTATTAATACCCATAAAAGAGAGAATGAAGGCATAAGAAATTTGGCTCCAAATAAACAACCAAAAAATGCTCTGTTCTTAGAAGCATTTGGCACAGCTCCATCATGCCTTTTGTGGGAACTGGCTCTTTGTCTGGCCTAATCTTGACTTTTTTTTTTTTCTTTTTTTTCTTCTTTTTAAAGATTACTAAAGACTTCCACTTTTCCCAAACTTTCTCACAGTAGAATAAAATTAATTTTCACTTTGGTAATGCACAAATCAGTTAATTATTTCAAAGACAATGCAAAACAGATGTCTTGCCTTGTTTCTCAGCAAAGATTTAATGGTAGCCTTACTGTAAGATCTTTCACTGCAACCAAATGTCCCTAGATGTTATATGTTGCTGCTCATAATCAAAGCCGTTTACGAAGAAGGGGAAATATTTTTCAGCTACAATGTGTGATGGCTGGAAAGAGATTGCATCGGAGATGTGAAATAATAATTCAGTTTTTTTTAGTACTTGGATCTAAAATTTACCCCGACTTTTAGAGAGCAGGGTCTGAACCTCAGAGCAGAGGTCCTTCTGTCCGTAATAGGTTTTATGGTAGGTGGTTCTGGTGAAGTCCCTTCTTGATTCAGCTTTCTAGAAACAGAGTCAGCAAATAATTGAGCATTATGGGTTTGTTCTGTCCTGTGTGTGTATATTCATTTTACTCAGCCTGTAGCTCTGAGAGTCTCACAGCATCCCCTGCCTTTGCTGTCAAGGCTCCCAAGAGCAGTGCCCTGCTTGGCACACCCAGCACTCTTATTTCACATTTGCTGCTGGCAGCAAAAGTCCCTCTATCATACTGCTGGAAAGAAAATGTCCTTCAGTCTTAATTCATTTCTGACGAGGGGGTGGTGAGTATTGAAATATATGTGCAAGAACAGTAGAGCGAGCTCAGCGCCTGTTGGGAAAGACTTGCCAGCAGTCAGATGAAAGGGTCTTCATAGCAGTTCGGATAATGGCTATGGGAGAGGTGCCTGTGACGCTCAGTGCGTGCTAAGGCACGTGCTCTTGTCTGCGAAGCTGCAGTAAGGCTTTCTGCTCAGAAAATTCACCTTGTTTTTTCCTGTAATACATAGTATATACAGGTGAAATTCTTTTTATAAATGGAAAACCTGCATATGTTCTTTGTAGAGCTTTTTGTCCTGGAAATAGTTTCTAATATTCTGAACACTGTTTCTTCCCTATTCTTGTTGAATGCGTAATTGAAACAATTCCTGTTTTCCTTTAAATTGTTACTGTAATGACCTAGGCATGTAGTTAGTTGAGACACTGTCTTTCAGATCTTTAACTGATCCATGTACCAGTGAGTATCTTGTACTTTTTCCATGTGTGTATTACTGTTCCCAGCGCGCACGGTATGCCAAGCTCAGTCCTGGTGTGAGCACATCCTGATTTGAAATAGGAAGTAATGAATTAGCTTTTAGGACTGGCTTGTGAGCAAGATCTTATTCTTTATTTATTTACTTCTGCTTCTTGAATGTGTGCAGTTTTTAGGCGTGCTGTTAGCACTGTCACTGAAATTGTAACCCTTTCAGAAGAATGAAGCAACAACAAAACAAAGAAGAAAATAGGAAAGAATCCGTATCTGGCTAACAAGATCATTCATATTTTCTAATGTTTGCCAGGCTATAAAATCTTCACCGTGAACAGTTGCTTATGGACCTGCAGAGACAAGTTCTGTCCACTGGTCTTTGGGCCCTTTCCCTCATCTGGTAGAAGTGTGAAGTGTCCCGCATTGAGCAGTTGTAGGTGGGATTGCAAATGTCTCACTGGCCAGAAAGTAGAGTTATTGCCTGTGATTTGAAGTCCCAGGGCTGTACTCCTGTGGTGCACTTACTGTGCTCCTCAGGTTCCTGAGGTGGCATCGTTCTTTTTATTAACTTTTGTTAAGATTTCGGGACTGCCATCTCCATCCATCCTTTACTTCTGTTCATGCACTTCTGCATCATTTTGGAGAGCAGTGATGCTGCAAAAAAACATGTTTTGTCAGGTCATCAGGTTTTATTAAGTGGCTCTCTCACATGCTTCAAAGCAGAGCTTCCAATATTGAAATCTTTTATTCCTTTGGTGTTTGAATATCAAATGGCAAATTGGTGTCTCCTCTGCTAATTTTGCTTAGCATTTGTATTGTTCTCCTTATTTTTAGAACTCTGTAGACTTCTGGCCTGGCCTTACGAGGTGTGTCATGTACTCAACTTGTGCTGAACTGGCTGGCAATAAGGGCATTTGGCATCTCACAATTAAAATGATGACAATTCAGTCCTGTGTTAGCTTTCATATTAAATATTGCTATGGAAACGCTGTAGAAGCTAGTGTTATTTCTTGGTGGGCCAGAGACATGGTTAGAAGGCAATTACTGAAATTAATCATAGAATCATAGAATAGTTTGGGTTGGAAGAGACCTTAAAGATCATCAAGTTCCAACCCCCCTGCCATGGGCAGGGACACCCTCCACTAGACCAGGTTGCTCAAAGCCTCATCCAGCCTGACCTTAAACACCTCCAGGGATGGGGCATCCACAGCTTCCTGGGGCAACCTGTTCCAGTGTCTCACCACCCTCACAGCAAAGAATTTATTCCTTCTATCTAGTCTAAGTCTGCCCTCTTCCAGTTTAAATCCATTACCCCTTGTCCTGTCGCTGCAGGCCCTTTTAAAAAAGTCTTGTAAAGAAGCTGCTGTCTTCTTAATTAAAGGGTTGCTGTCTATCTCTCTAGGTTTCTAGGAAGCTGAGAATGAGGGAAAGCCTGAGAGCTCTTCCTGTTCGGTGGACTGTACCTTGTTAGCCATACTTGAGGCAACTGAAGTACTAAATGGAGTGAGGTGAATTAGTGCCGTGTTCTTCGTCTGTCCCATCTAACTTCCTTGCTTCAGCTGTGTGATTTACCTGAGACTAGCTAGCTTCAGCTGGTGCAAAATGAGTGTGCATTGAGGTATTTGGATAAAATTTAGTTTCAAGTGTGGTTCTTAGTCTCCCCTTGTTTGTCATGGAGGCCAAATGCATTGCATCCCGTCTCTGCTGGATGAAGCCTTAAGTCCAGAGTTCCCTCTGAATTATTCTCATATTTTACAGCTCCTCCCTGCTTTGTATATGCAAACAACATTCTTTGAGAGGACTAGAGGGCGGAAATGGCTATGAACAAAAACCATATCTTTTCTGATATGTCAGAAGATACCAGAAAAGAATAGTGCGCTCTGTGTCTGCTGGTAGCTGATTCATTTTCATCCTTTATTTTGTCGGAAAACAAGGTTTGGTTGGATATTAGGAAAAACTTTTCTAACAATAATGGTAGTAAAGCACTACAACAAGCTATCCAGGGAAATTTCATGTGTGTACAAGAGAGTTTCTTTTAAAATATCATTTTAGATGTTTTTCCAGGGGGGTCTAGATACCTGCTTTTTTCCTAGGCAAATATAGTTGTTGCTGCCAGTGTCTCCCCTGCCTGCAGCTTTGCTGCCTACATCTGCTTGCGGGCTTTCTCCCCCAGCTGCTGGCCATCATCCTCATGTAGCACCAATTCCTTGTGCTGTCGAGATGAAGAGCCCAACCAATAAACCCAGTTTATGTTCCACTTGGTGCCCAATGTGTAATATTAATGTTACTCTGGAGCCAGGAGCTTGCAGTCTAGGTCCCTGCCCTTAGGCAGGATTACTGAAGGACAGATCAGGTTTCTTGCTTGTCTTCTGCTGTTGCCGTTCTCTGATTCAGGAGTTGCTATGCTGTTTGGTTTGCATTATCAAGTTGTGATTGGTGGTAGAATTTTTTTTAAATTTTCATTTTCTTCCCCTTTAATGATAGTGTTTGAGTCCAAGATAGGCTCCTAATTGCTCTTCATTTTGGCCCAGCTACAAGTTGATTTATCAAGTCCACTTGTTAGCTTAATGCTTTTATGGCTGCCAAAAGAGTGCTAGGTATTGTAAGTGAGATGAAATGTCTGGGAGCTGTTAGGCTTTGCATGTAGGGTGGTTTCTTAGCGGCCAGATAAGAGACAGCAGTTTGAAGGACACGGCAGAGCACAGGAGGGCCAAACCTCCTGATTCTTGCTCATGTGTGTTCGCAGTGTTGGATTTGGGAGAGAGCTTCTGCAGAAGGAAGGGCCTGGGGATGGGTGTGTGTAGGGTACAGCATGTTGTGGTCATTGTGTCTGGCCACCCAGCCCAGTAGTTTTTGTCTCTTTGGTTTTTTTGTATGCTCGTTGTCAATTCATATGTTTGTTTTTTTTTCTTTTTCCTTTTTGAAATCACTTTAGTCTGAACTAACTCGATGGTTCTTAAAGGCTGTTAAAATCTCAGCATGCTGGCTGTAAAATTGCCTAATCAACTCCAGCAGATAATCTTTCCTGGGGCTTCCAACACAACTTGGAATGTGTTGACTGTTGGTAGGAATAGGTCAGAAGCCTCCAGGTAACTTTCTAGGAAGGGAGTCTTGTTTTCAAAACTGTCTCTACCTGCTTTGTTAAGAACTAAGTAACTCCTTAGTGGGACCTGTAATAAAAGTCCTGTTTTATGTTTGTGCTAAATCCTCTCAAAGAAAGCAAATAACTCTCTTGTTAATGCTGCTCAGCACAGAAATAAAGCAGCTGTTGTGACTGTCAGAGGCTTTGAGAAAAACTTCAAATTGGAAAGAGCTTCAGTCGCGAGATCAGCTGCTCGGAGCCGACTCAGTTCCTGACAGACCGACTGATCGCAAGCAAAGAGGGGTTTGCGGAAGATTCCTTGCTAAGGAAAAACTGCAGCCAGCGCGCATTCTGATTCCCGCTGACAGCTCTGTCGGGCACAGCCGTTGCCTGGGCGACTGCAGCCACCATCCCTCCCCCAGTCCTTAAATTCTCACCGGGAGGGCAGAGAGCTAGCTCTCCATCCACAGAGAGCAACACCTACAGCAGCAGAGGAGGCGGCTCGTGTAGTGGGACGCAGAAGTTCTTCTGGGTCCAGAAGCCTCACACGGCAGCTGCAGGAGCAGAGCGAGCAGGCAGGGTTCCTCCGAGGGAAGTATTAGAGACCAGGAGAAGCATGGACATCCTCCCTGACTTCAAACACAATGGTGGGCACTCGTCACAGAGCTAAGGCTGCTGCTCTGGCCAAGGGGCCTGCACCATCCTCCCCTGCAGTGCTTGATGCCTCCGTGCAGACAGAACTACAGACGGCAGAGGCATCTTGGTGTGTGGGAGGTGCCCAAACCACTCTCCTGGGGTGGAGATGGGAGACAAACCATCCTGCAATAGGTGTGCCCAGGTGGACCAGCTCCTCGAACAGGTGACCAAACTGCAGAAGGAAGTGGCTAGACTGAGGAGTATCAGGGAGTGTGAGCAGGAGATAGATTGGTGGAGCCGCACCCCACCATCCCTGAGGTGAAGGCAGGAGACAGAGGCTCCACAAGAAGCAGAGGATCCCCTTCCCTCTTGCCAGCAGGGCGAAGGAAGGGACCTAAAAGAAGGGGGAGAATGGAA